>JAQJVL010004114.1:0-49597 GCA_035578905.1 Stictocephala bisonia
AATTTTTGAAAAGCCGTCGGAGATTTACCATATTTATAATGCGCAAAAATCGAGCTACTTCGATGTTTTTATACTCTATATACTCAGCGTGAACATACAATTCCAGTGGTATGCAACAACGCACACTGCACTGTATCGGCGTTATTTTAAAACGTAGTGAAAATTGAAGAAGGAAGCCAGTCTCTGAGTCTCGCCATTTTTGTTGTTGTTTAGTCTGCCGGGCCTGATTTCAACTACGGTAAATAATTATCGTTTGCAATATAATTATCACTTCTAGTGTGTTTAGAAGTGTATTATATTGTATTAGAGCATGTTTTTAGCTAAATTTTAGTATATAATAGAACTCTGTAGTGTTTGTAGAAAATTTGTATCATATTTTTGAATGTTATAGTAACCGTGGTTACTAATTTTCAGGTTTTTGTATACGTTCCAGTTAAAAATTTATAAAAAATAATTTTTACTTACAAACCTATATAAACTATATATTTTCTAAAACTAGATAAAATTTACAACCTTTTGGCTATCTCACATTTCTTTTTTTATCATCACAACATTGATCATAGGGGGTGGTCCCCCCCTATTTTCCGCGATTTCTAAAAAAATTTACAAATATTTCATAACATAAAAAAAAATAAAATTTTTATAGGTTATGAATTATGTATTATATGATAGCCTACATTCTTGTAAACAGTTGGATACCACACAATTGTACTTTTATGGTAATATAATATTTTTTATGAATTTTATAAAACATCACTGCAAAATCACCAAAAATGACCCGACATTTTGGGCAAAAATGATTGCCGGATCGAGGGTTAAAAAGAGCGAACATTGTAAAGGACTTGGGAATTTCTTTTACCTCAACTTTGAATCCTGCATTGCATGTTATGGATGTAACTTCAAAAGCCTTCATTAACTCTTATTGGTTTCATTAACAGACAAACCAAACACTTCCGTTCACCTCAACCCCTCATAATACTGTAGAAAATGCTTGTTCGTCCTGTGTTAGAATATGACTCTATTTTACAGTCACCGTATCAACATGGTCATGTTGATTTGCTGCACAGGGCACTCGTCTTGGTTATACTTATTTGGGTACACCTATTAAAGAACTGGAACAACATTTCAAACTGACCCCCCTTCAGCATCGGTGAATGGTTATCAACCTGGTGTTCTTTTACAAGGTGGTTAAGGATGGTTAATGAACTGCCTTGAGCTCTGCGGAGGATAGACCTACACATCCTAAGGGGTACAAGATCCACGACGTTATTTGACCATAGTTATCTGCCCACCAGCTATGCTTAGAACTGGCCAGGCTTCAGAGGACCACTAGTGTGGTGCCATCGAGAATAGACTTTTTTGCGTAATCTGCTACTTCCTTCAAGAGGAAGATGACATTGATGAGTGCAGCTGTGATTTCCGACCATTACACTCCATAATCTATTGATGCCCTAATCTCCCTGCCTTACGAGCTGCCCTCGATCACTTTTAGACATTTTTAGTGATGTTCTAGTTACCTGTCACTAATATTTTTGCATGCAATTCATTGTCTTGAATTTGCTTGTCATATAGACTAGATTATAGCTAGTTATTTTTTTTTCATTAGATTATGCATAGAATTATTTGTTGTTATTCCTTGTTAATCGTTATTTTGTCTCATATTATATTATTATTTTATTGTTGTACTGCTTAGATTTATGTAGTTGTTTAGTTACATTCTGTAGATAGTTATTATCATTATTCTTTCATCTGTTAACTAAGTTTATAGCCTTGTATTTACCATTAGTTCTGCCTTGCTGTTATGTTGGATATCCTGTATATAATGTGTTTTGGATGTGTGTTTTTCACAATTGCTCAACTAGTTTATTACTTTTACATTATATTCTTCGTGTTTCATTACTACTAGGGTCCAAGTTTGTAAATATGGTCTTTAGATTTATGATTAGTTATTTTGAGTATTATGCCCCATCATTATATTTTGTAAAATTAGTTGTTACCATTGGAACTGTTAAATAAATAAATACAGCCACAACCGAAAAACACATAGCCCTAGGCCTACTATAGGGACACTTCATATAGGCCTATTTTGAACGAAATATTATTTCAATGCATTTTGCATTATCTTATTATATACACAACAATTATAAAAAAAATATGCTCAAGAGTCCCTTGAAGATAGTCTATTATAAAAAATAGTAGGCCTAAGTATTTACATTTGGCTGTATACAGAAGGTGTGCCAATGTCTGAGGAATAATTGCTAATATTTACAGAATCACAATAATTCATCATCAATAGACCCTACCTAATAAAACGTTTCTTATTGCACTAGATTTACAAACTTCACTAATATGTACAATAAAACATTCCGAAATTGGCTGTAAAGTTTATTTAGCCTAGAATGGGCCTAATTACATCTAAATAAACATAAGTAGCAAACTCACAGGCACTGGTGAATTAAGCAACTAAATAAGCATGTGATTTGACAATGCCAGCCAGTTCATTGTCAGACCATTTGATATATAGAGCATTTCTTGGAGATTATTTTTTTATAACATGCATATCAATTGGAAGTAAAATAGCCACAGTGTATCCAAATAAATACAATATTTTAATCACGATTTGTACAATCAGAACTTTAGCACTGAGGATGACTACATATTTATTGCAATTGTGATAGCATTTGAAGGGTTACCAACTAGGCCTATGCAGCAAATGTTGATTTTTGTAATGTAAATACTGTAGAATGTAAATGACTTAATTACCAATAGGCCTATATGACTGTCACAAGGTTCACTAAACTGTTTTTGACTAGATATACCACAAAGTTCATCTTCAATTAATATAGTTCTGATATTAAAAAAAAATCTTGGGCCAAGGTAGGGAATATTAGTACAGCTTCCAGGGAAATAATAGTATAGGTCTAGGCCTATAAGATTACTTGTGTTTTAATGATTAAATATAAGAACACACCAACCTTTTTTATCATCCATCTCTGCTAACACTAACACTGTCCATCGCATACACAGTTTGACAAATATGTTGAAAAAGAAACCTAGGCCTAAGAATGGGATTTAAAAAAAAAACTTGAATAAAAATTAATTGAGAATACAAAGTAACGTTAACACAATAATTTATCTTATAAGTCTTACTGAGTTTACTTGACGACGGGTAATATATCCTTATCCTTAAGACTGACTCTTTCCGAAGTGTTTTCTTCTGACTTCTCGGCAAAGTTGATAAATGCAAAGACGAATCATTTATTTTTAATAATTGTTAAAGCTCTAGACAATATGGCATTGGCAGTAGACAGTCGCACGGCTTCGGCTGCCATTCGTTGGAGGCCATTTAGTTAAGCATAGAGATAGGATTAAAAGTGTTTAAATAATCGAGTAGAGTATTCCAATTAAAAGTAATATATAAATACATGTAAAGGTAAGGGTCTACTCTAACATTAGTTCAAATAATTGTTCAATTTTATGTAAACAATTTTCTGTTAATATTTTTCTTAATCTTGTTTTGAAATGTTCATAACATAACTGTTGTGTAGAAGCTGACAAAGAGTTGTATAGTTTTATATTTGTGTAGATGAAGTTCTTCTGTGATTTGTGATATTTATATTGTTTGATTTCCAATTTATTATTATTTCAGGTGTTATAGGAATGCATATTGGAGTTTATTTTTAATGCTACTGAATTTTTTTATGTTGAGAAGTGATTTGTAAACTATAAAGGATGGAGTGAACAGCTGTTTTGTGATCTTACAGTAGAGTTTATTTCTTTTTATGTGCGTGATTTTTTAAATAGTTTAGTATAATATTGTTTCTTATTTACCGTTTTAACTAATTAATTTGATTCATTTACGTATTTTGATTTCTGTTATATATATATAAACTATCTTCAATTTAAATGAACACAACATCATTAGTGTTAAAACCAGCAATCCTAACCTCATCGTTAGACCATAATTATGCCTCTACATTACCTCGAGTGACTACTGGGAACAACAATAGGAAGCATACGCTAGAAGACAACAACATTAATCCACCAAGTAAAAAGTTTGTAACTGATCCAATTAATTACGTAAAAGTTGATTCCATGGATTTAAGTAACACTGATCCCGGTAACCTATCAATAAATGACTTTGAACCTGTAAAAAATAGAAAATCCAAATCGTCCTCATCTCGTATCCAGCCTCCTAATCAACGTTACAAAACCGTTATCCAAAATAGGTTTGAACCTATATCTACTCCTAGCGACGACAATAACATTACTGCGTCTCCTAAATCCCAAAACATTCCACCCATCTTCCTTCATGACTCAAACAATTACCAAGCATTGATTGCAGACCTTGACAACGTCTTACAACATGATTATTACACTGTTAATAAAGGTACCTCTATTAAGATTAACGTTTCAACCTCTGACGACTTCCGCGCATTGACAGCGCATTTTGATAGTGTGAATGTGCCATATCATTCCTTTTGCCCTCCTGATAACAAGCGACTTTCTGTAATCATGAGGAACATTCCTCTTTCCTTATCTGACGAAGAGATATACAATGAGCTAAAGTCTAAACACTACCCAGTGTTAAAAGTCTCACGGCTATTCAACAAAGACAAATATCCTATGCCTCTTTGCGCTATTGAACTGGAAGATTCAGATATCGGAAATGAAATATTTGGTCTTGAATTTCTTTTTCATTCTAAAATTCAAATTGAATTGAAACGTAAATCTAAGTCCATCCCACAGTGCACTCGTTGCCAGCGCTTCGGACACACTAAGAATTATTGTAAACTCCAACCTCGATGTGTCAAGTGCACAGGTAACCATCTATATTCTGAGTGTTCCAAAAAGAAGGAAGATTCAGTCCAATGTGTCAACTGTGGTGATTCACATACAGCCAATTATCGGGGATGCCCCTACTTCCTCAACCTAAAATCACGTTCCAAACAAAATAAAAATATTCTCACATCAGAAAATACTCAAAATTTTGAGACATTTAATGCGACTTTTAGTAATTTTCCTCCGCTGAAAACAAATGAAGGAGCTCTGACTACAAAAAACCAAAAGGGTGATAATATACGCTCACCACATGTCAACTATGCTAGTGTTGTCAACGGTGCACAGCCTAAACGTCCTGTAAATAATATGACTGACTCAAGCCATGTTCAACCAGAAAAGGACTCCCTCCATCCAATATTTAATTCTTTATTAACACTAATTAAGCCTTATATTCCTCAAATTAAATCATTCATTTCAGAGTTAATATCATCGATTTTTAATAATGGTTTTTAACTTACAAGCCGTCCATAATTTAAATATACTAAATTGGAATGCAAATGGTTTGAAGGTAAAACGCTCTTCATTTATTGTATTTCTTGCTCAAAATAAAGTGGACATTGCCTGTGTTACAGAGACACATTTGATATCAACCGAAAAATTCGTAATTCCTGGTTACGTTATATACAGAGCTGACAGAGATTCACCAAGGGCATCAGGCGGTGTAGCCATACTGATCAAAAGACATATATATCACCATTCATTATATTTGCCACACATTGGAAATTTAGAAATAATTGGAATTAAAATACAAACAAAGAACGATGAATTAGTTTTATATTCTGCCTACCATGCTCCACGGTACAAATTTTCAAAATTATACATTGACAATCTCTTTCAAGATAATACTCCTACTATTCTACTAGGAGATCTAAATTGCAAACATGAAGCTTGGGGCTGTAAGGTAACCAATCCTAATGGCAGAAGGCTGCTAGCAGCAACGTTAGACACTAATCTTACGGTGGTAGCCCCTAGTGAACCAACACATTATTCCTACAATCCTAATGTTAGACCAGATATATTAGACATTGGTATATTAAAAAATGTTCCTTATTCAACACACATGACCCCTATTATTGATCTCGATTCTGACCATCTACCAGTCTTAATATCTTTTAACGATCCGCCTGTACTTGAGCCCGTTAATGACAAATTAATCAAAGGGGCGGTAGATTGGAACACATTTAAAGAAGCATTTCAAGATCATTTTGATCCATTGCAACATCTTTCGACTCCAGCACAGATAGATGACGCTATCAATACATTTTTGGACTCTATTAGGGTTTCGGTAGACAAAGCAACGAGTCGCCCGTTTCAGCCTGCAAGAACTCATTCTCCAACTCCGAAGTATATTCTATCGCTTATCAGGCTGAAGAACAAATGCAGAAGATTGTGGCAACTACAAAGAAATCCTGCTTTACGTAGGAGGTATAATCAACTAAACAGGCGCGTTAAATGGGAATTAGACCGCTTTCGATACGAGTCATACAACAAATATTTGTCTAATCTATCTCCTAATGACAACAATTCCTTATGGTTGGCTACAAAACGTATCCTAAAGGAAAACACCCCGATCCCTAGCTTGACAAATAATGGGTGTGTGTACAACAGCAAGACAGAAAAAGCCAATGTGTTAGCTGATTTTTATCAATCAACATTCCGCCCAAACGAAGACATCCAAGATATGGAATTTTCTGATCATGTTACCTCAGTGATTTCTTCAGCATGGCATACTGTAGAACTTCCAGTGAAATACACTTCTCCATCTGAAATTTCTCACCATTTGAAGTCGTTAAAAACAAAAAAATCTCCTGGTCATGATGGGATACCTAACATAGTACTGTGTAACTTGCCTCGTAGAGGACTTGCTTTCCTTGCATCCCTCTTCAACGCTTGCTTTAGCATTTCATATTTCCCGACATCATGGAAACATTCACAAATCATTGTGATCCACAAACCTGGAAAGCCTTCATCTCAAGTAAGTAGTTACCGTCCAATAAGTCTTCTCCCCACGCTTTCAAAATTATTTGAGAAAATTATTAAAAGTCGCTTAGATGCTTTTGTAAGTACTACCTCTCTTATCCCACCACACCAATTTGGATTTCGTTCTCATCATTCTACTAATCACCAGCTGTTAAGAGTATCAGAAGACATTATTCAGGGCTTTGATAACAAAAATCACACTACTGCCGTATTTTTAGACATAGCTCAAGCGTTTGATCGTGTTTGGCACGACGGTTTATTGTTTAAATTAAGAGAATCTGGGATCCCTTGTTATATGTTCAACATTATAAGAAGTTTCCTCAAAGATAGGACATTTTTAGTCAAAATTGGTGGTGTTCTATCTACGGTAAGACCTGTTAATGCTGGAGTACCCCAAGGTGCAATTTTATCTCCTCTTCTATTTAACATATACACATCCGATTTGCCTACGTCAAATAATGCCAAAATTGCTACATTTGCTGATGATACTCTTATTTACTCTAGCCATCATGACATTGAAACTGCAACCATGAGAGTACAAGAGTCTTTGGAATGCGTAGTTACTTGGTTTTCAAAATGGAGGATAGCTATCAACCCGACCAAAAGCGAGGCAAAGATTTTCACTCTACGTCGGCCTTTAGAACCTCAAAATATCACAATTTTAAATGAAGAAATACCCTGGAACCCTACCGATCAAGCAATAAAATATTTAGGTGTTTATTTCGATCGTAAACTAAATTGGAAATTCCACATAAATAAGAAACTTAACCTTGCTTATGGAAGACTGTCAAAATTATTTCCATTAATAAACAAGAAATCATCTCTGTCTGTAAAAAACGGCCTTCTTATTTACAAAACTATTCTACGACCACTTTTGTTGTACGGCTGTCAAGTTTGGGGTACTGCCTCAGAAAGAACATTAAAGAAACTGCAGGTATTTCAAAACAAAGTTTTACGACTCATACTGAAGTGCCCTTGGTATGTGCGTAATACCCAGATTCATCATGAACTTGGAATTGTTCCCGTTCATCAGTTCATTAAAAATTCGACTCAACAATTATTTAAGAAACTTCCATCTGTAAGTGGTGTACAACACTTCAACATAGGACATCCGACCAACATCAGGACGCTCCGCCTAAAACCAAGGCTACCTCAAGACATTTTTGAACTACCATAAACATGCTTTAATCAAGGAAGTTTAATATCAAACATTTTGAACTCTGTTCTCTGTTATTATCTTTTTCTAACATTTTCTGTCACTTAATTCTACCTTAGCCTGTATAGCATTTTGTAACTTGCTGAACGGTTAATAAAATTGTTAAAAAAATTTAAAATTTAAATAAAGGATGGAGGTGCCATAATATTTAATTTTATAAATAATGGATTACAATGCGTAGTCTTGTTCGAAGATTGGCCCCATAAAATGTGTACCATAGCTTAATTGACTATGAATGTAGGCATAGTAAACTAGAATGAGAACATCGTCAGTTATTTTGTTCTTTAGTCTCTTTAAACAATAGGTACATGCCTTTGTTAATGTTTTTCATAATATTGTTAGTATGATTCTGCCAATCTAAATTAATATTCAGTATAAATCCTAGAAATTTCAACGGTTTTACATCTAATAATTTTTTTGTTTTATTTGAAAAATGTATTTCTATATCTTGAATTTTGTTTATGTTGAGGCAGAGTTTGTTAGCAATACACCACTGTTTTACTTTATTTGTTATTCAAGAAAGTGTTTCTATTACATCTTCACAAGTGTTTCCACTGATTTTCAATCCCAAGTCATCAGCATACAAAAAGCATTCAATATTTTCAGATATCAAATTTTCAACAAAATCATATATATATATATATATATATTAAAAAGTAAAGGACCTAAAGAAGAGACTTGTGGATTCCAAATTTAACTTCTTTGGAAAGGGAGTAATTATGATTTAATTCCACTTGTTGTGTTCTATTTGTTAAAAAATGCTCCATTAATTTCACTAATGATTTATCAAATCCATAATAATTAAATTTAGATGGTAAAATATTAAATGAAACTGTGTCAAAACCTTAGTCGTATCAAATGACCTGAAGAAAATTATTTTTTCAATTTATGGATTGTTTGTTTTATAAGAGCAGAAACTGTGTCAATAATTGTAGAGTGATCTTTTCTAAATCTAAATTGTCTTTTTTTAAAAATTTTTGATTTTCAAAATAATCTGTAATTTGACTAGATATTGATACTTCAAATATTTTCAAAATACCTGTTACAATAGAAATTGGTCTATAACTGGTGTATTCAAAATTACCACCTTTGTCTATTGGTATTACTTTAATTAATTTGAATAAATTAATTCAGAAAAGTATTCTGATCAATACAAAATTATTAAAAAGACATGTTAGTACTTCACATAATTCAATTGAAGCTGATTTAATTATCATCGTATTTATTCTAAACATATCCAAACAAGAACTTTATTTCAATCTTCTTAGACATTCAAATACATCTTCGACTTTAAATTTGAAATGCAGTTTTAGGTAACATATTTATTTTCAGTTCATTAGAAAATGTAAGCCTAGTTAAAATGTGTAAAAAACTTTAGTATGCTTTTAGGCTAAAAACTTCCCACACTAGTGTACTTAAAATACAGTGCCGTTTGGATATTAAATTGTTTCTGCTTATGAGTCGGAAAATTTACGAACAATGGAGACAAAGTTCTCGTCAGTCATATATCACTGAGTTTTTAATAAGATCAAAAGGACCTGGTGCCTAACGCCATCATAAAACTCTATCTTTGTAAAGTTGCGGTGTCTCAACTATTTATTTCTTCCTCAAAATAGATCTCATGGGGCTGTAAGAGTGGCTTCTCACAGAATACATTTGAACAATTTCTACATCTAACCTGTATGTAATTAATGAAAACTCCCTAAATGAAGGGCATTTTTTCTATACCCACCGGCTGCACCAGATAGTAGAACAATTTTTTTAACCACAGCATAGATTTCTGTCTTTTTTTGTAATTCAAATTCAATAAAAAAATAACAAACCGTATTTGCGTCCTTGTTTGCTTTGGATTCTCATAGCTGAGTACATACTTGAACTGACATCATTATGACAGTATATGTTGAATACACACAACCATAACAGTCTTTTGTACAACTGTTTCTTACCGGTAAGCTTGGGTACAGGCGAGTTTTGATTAATTGGTTGATAGCTTAGTTGTTTAAAGCCCGCCTTAATAAGTTAAAGCTTCTCAGTTCGATCCCAATCAGTGTCGTAACAAATGTTGAAAATGTTAAACATCGGCTGTTTATTTGTGATTTGGCTATTATTAATTAGTCTTTCTAAGGAATGTCGGCCTTAGTTTGTTACAATTACTGCATTCACTCATCTACACTCAAAACATTCAATCGAAATCCAAATTCGTCCATATCTTGACGCTTGGCGTCTTAACAATAAATAAATATAGTCAAACTCTATATTTCAAGTCAAGACTATAGTCTATATAGTCAAGACTAGTATTTCACTACTCAATTTAGCACCCTCAATAAATTTACGCTTTGGTGAATAAAACTTACATGCTTTTCTCTTATGTAAATCGTACCTTAAGCTGCCTTCATCATTAGGATAGTTAGTTAGTTTTCGCCATATTCGTGTAAGTTTGTTCATATAAAAATGTTAAAATAGGTTTTGTAAGCCATAGAGAGAAGTTCACCAGCGTGCTCTTGAAAATAAATGTGGAATGCTTCATGCAGCTCTTATGCGAAATGCAATCGAAAGCACGTGAAAGATCGCAGCATAAGACAAAGGTGTGCATTTGTCTTAAAAGATTGAAGGATTTCCTGAAGAAGGCGATCCACCACCGAGACAGTAGATCTGCCCTTTCTGAAACCATATTGGGGTGGTACTAAGAATGCACTTCAAAGTAATTATAATAATATTACTACCTCAAACACCTTTGCAAAAACAGGCACTATAGATATCGGCCGGTAGCTGGATACATTGTCTCAAGGACCTTTCTTATATATATGATAACTGTTTTAGTTATGCTTAAGGCATCGGGGAAAACCCCTGATGCTAAACAGTTATTTATCAGATATGCTAAAATTGGAGCTATATCCCACACTACACTCTTTAAACATACACAGTCATATCATAATTATCTTTACTTGTGGACTTTTGCTTACCCCTTAAACTGGCCCTTTAACCAACAAATGTAACTTTCAAAACGTTATGACTTTTTGTTAAATGACGTTGAAAACTGTAACTTCATGACGTGATTACGTTTGCTATGGAGGCATTCAACGAGGTGTCCGCAGAGTTCTGGGGTAAAGTATGCAACCACGTTATCAGTGTTAAAAAGAAGTATATTGAGGATGAACACATGTAGGGCAACGTAGTGGAGAGAGTTGACATTTCTGTATCAACGATACTGACTTAGAATCGGATCAGTCGGAGGACTTAGACGACGACATGGATCTAGGAGTTGGACATGGATCTTCAGAGTAAAATTAGGCTTTGCTATTTTTTGTAATTTTTAACATTTTTAACCATTTTTATTTTAGCTTTACGATTTATTTTAAATAATTCGTAATAACAATTTATGCTATATATATATATATATATATATATATATATATATATATATATATATATATATATTACTCAACTTTTTATTTTACAAAAACATCTTTTAAGTAAGTCATAACTTTGTAAATTAATACACCTTGAATACGAGATGATGAAGAAAAATTATATTTCAAATCGCGTCAAATGAGTTACTCACAGATCTTAGATGTTTTTAGAACGGTATTTTAGACTAATGTGCGTAACATGGTAGTTGCGCGTTACCGGTTCGTCTCGCCTTCTGAGCCGCGGTAACTCTTCAGTCATGTTTAATTTGTAATTTGCCTAAAGCATAAAATTATAAGATTAAAAAGCGTACAAAACATAGGGTGTCATATGGCAGAGCGCCTGGATTGACTGGCCTGGTTGGTGGGAGAAGCCGCTTAGTGCCGGATCGATGTCCTACCACACGCGTTCCAAATCAAATAATTTATTGTAGTAACATGTATACATGCATTACAAAATTGTCAATTCAATATTAATGTCCCATCCATTAGTTTATACATCGATGGGCAAGCCTCGCGACGGGAGTTGGCGATTCAGTTCTCTTTTTATTTATTTATCAACGGCAGCAACCAATTCATAAATGCATAATACAAAAAGATGGCAACAAAAATATGCAGTTCATAATACAAAGGCAACCGGATTAACAGAACATATATTTATATATTTTTCGTTAGTCTGACACTGTCTACATTTGTGGTCGATGTGTACAATTCGGTTTTATCAGAAGAAAGTCAACTGAGGATGCGTTATTAAAAGTATCAGACATAATTTATAGCAGTTTAAATTCTAAGCTTAAAGTAACAGGTTTATATATTGATTTCAGGAAAGCTTTCGATATGGTTGATTTTGTTATTCTTTTAAAAAAGCTAGAAGCTATAGGTATAAGACGTACTGCACTGAATTGGTTTAGACCTTTTCTTGTGTGAAGGAGACAGCAAGTAAATATTGGAAACACCTACAGTTGTAGTACAGGGAGGCGTTCCTCAGGGATCGGTTTTATCTGCAGTATTATTTTTAATTTTTATAAATGATTTATTGAATTTAAATTTCAATGGTACAATTGTTACTTTGGCCGATGATATTTCAAAGTTTTACATTAATAAAGATCCGGGTGTTATTGGTCAACTAATTAATAGTGAACTGCTTATGCTTAAAGAATGGTGCCTTAACCCTCCAGGTGCTGGGTTGAACTTTCTTAAGTGCTAGGCGTTTTTCATCATGTTTGCAACTGTATATAAAATATTTTTTTAAATACTGTAAACCTAATGAAAATGGTACATATTACATATCATTATTTTCAGAAAAAACCATAAAATAAGAAAATATACTTATACAGGACTTATCTTTTGATGGTACACTATTGCTGGATGTTATTCTTTACAAAGAAGAAAATCTTTTTTCAATTTTTTTAATTTGAGTTCATGTATCAGTTCACAAAAGACATAAAATGAAAATCCAAGATAGACATATTGTAGAAAACTTAATAATAAACACAAAAAAATATACATGTTATAGGTTATCTTCTTAGACACATTCAGTTAGAGTAAAAAATGGAAAATTGTCCTATGTAAAAAATCACTAATACATGACAAGTTACACATTTCATTGTAACATGTAGTGTTATTTCACTTTTACAACTCAAAATGTTTTCAGCTCACAAAATATAACAATGACAATCAATAAAAAACTAAAATTATTAATTAAAAAATATATCTTATGTACAAAAATTTACATTCTGGAGCAATGACAAGATGACTTACTCAGAGTCAACTTCACTCTCAATGTCTGATTGTTCATTTAGTTCGTCTAACACATTTATTATTGCACTAGACCTACTTAATTCACTCATTTTTTAAGATAAAATACAATAAAACACAAAATAAAACAATAATAATAGATTACAATAACAAACTTACAATGTAAACAAACACCAAGTGGCAATACACTGAGCATCTGATTTGTGTGTGTTGAAAACAAAACATACGCTTCTAAACAATTGTTGTATATCGGCTGTCTTGATGCAGACGTATTCCATAGAGTATAATATGTTCCGCGTTTCTTCTACTTCAATACTATATAACATACTTTGTAATATTCAGTCGTTTAAAGCCGCTAGTGCGTTTTAAATAGATCGCGTACCTAACATCGCGCTACGCGATGTCAGCACTACAGCGGCGAGCGCTGACATCACGCTACGCGATGTCAGCACCTGGAGGGTTAATAATAGAATGCAAATCAATGTAATCAAAACAAAATATATCAATTTTGATTTCTTAGGATTTGACATACCATTTCCTATCAAGCATATGACTTGGCCTATTGTTTTGTAAAAATGTAATGGCTGAATAAATCATTTGAATCATTTTAAGTACCATTCTAGAACATGTGTTCTGCATTTATGTAAGTAAGGCATTAGAAAAAGTAAATAATATAAAGTACTAGCTGTACCCGCCCGCTTCGCCGGTCATAATATTGAGTTTGATTTATAACCTAATAGCTGAAAGAATTCGAGCATTTTTGCTTCTTCTACCAATATTAGATATTTTAGAAGGCATGTCATAAAAAGTAAACTGCAAAACAAATAATTATTTATTTTTTATTTTCACGTTTCACCACATGTTTTAATTACCGAGGAAAAAAGGTTAACACCAAATACAGATCACCTGATCAAGTAAAAGTAGTGTGTGCTACACTCTCAAGGTGAAATGTAGAACTACAATAAATCAAAACATATACAGTACTGTTGTTGTGAGAACTTCAATCTGCTTATGGCATGTGAAACTACATTAAACCACACAGTCATATGTTTTTTGTAAACAATTCAGATTCTCCATTTGAATAACATGGGATCTTTAGGAGCCCGTGGGGCGGGACCCTGTCGACGGATCTGCATCAAACTTCACAGAAACCATCTCGGGAGTATACAGGACAACATTCTAAAGTTTCATGGCGATCGGTTGGATGGTTTCGCAGCGCATAAACTTCAAACATCCTCTTTTATAAATATAGATTTAGGTGTTATTTTCGATGACAAATTGACTTTTCAGCAGCACATCATAAATGTACACAAAGTTCTGAGATTAAACACTAACTAGGCCTGTCTAGTCAAACAGGGGGCTAGCGACAGGTACGGACCGAGGGAAGAGGGACTATATATAGCCAAGATGATTCGTGCATTCTCGTTATTATTCGGTTAACCTCGGACTGCACGTCTGACGTCTTGCCGAGACCCTTTTGAATGAACACGACTGGTTACGAAAATTGCCGAAGTGTTTAGCTTCTGACAGACACATGATTAAAGTAGAATTAAAACCAGAAGCGGATTGCCGAGACGAGACTCGGAGCGAGGGGGAGGAGGGGACGAAGGCGCGCCACCGCCCTTAGCCAATAACAATCGGGCAGTTCACTCTTCAACAGATACAGTGTTGCCGTAACTCATTCTCCCAAACCTTGCTGTGGCGGACGGTGAAAGTGGGTCGGTCACTTGCCATTGTTACTCGCAGTCGCGCGCATCCTGATCTCATCTGTGTGACGTGTTATTTCAGTGCAGTTAGTTCTGGTATTAAACATATTTAAACAGTCTTTTTCAAGACTATTTACGTCGATGTTTGTACGTTTCTAAGTTTGTTTAGGGAGTGTTAAGAAGCCATGACTGAGAACAACAACAGTGTAACGATTAAAAAACGTGGATGGCCACGTATTCATGCAAAGAGTGAACCATACCAGAAACTTGGCCGTGGAGTACCTCTGCGTAGTCAGGCTAGAGAGTTTGTAAGTAGGGTCAGAGAATATTTCAGTCAAGAAAGGGATAATAACGGACCCTTACTTCCAGTAAAAAAAGTTATTGAGCGCACTACTGCGGCACTTAAGATTGATAAAAACACTGTTGTTAAAATTGGAAAGGAGACAAAACGGTGCGAAGAGAGAGGCGAAAAACTGAAAACACCCAACAAGAAAATACCACTACGTAAACGTTTCACTGGACTAGACGCATTTCAGACAGACGCCATCAGAAGAGACATTTATTCTTATTTTATGAGAAAAGAATATCCCACTTTGAAGAAGCTTCATGTAAGCCTTAATGAAGCGGACTTGTTTCATGGTAGCAAATCTTCCCTCGCTCTCGTAATTAAAAGATTGGGTTTCAGATACAAAAAATTCGGCAATCGAAAATGTTTGATGGAGAGAACGGACATCGTAGCATGTAGGTGCAGATTTCTAAGAGAGATTAGGAATGAAAACTTCGACGATATCATTTGGATAGATGAAACATGGGCAAACACCAATCATTCTTTGAAAAAGGGTTGGACCGATGACTCATCTTCAAGTACAATGATAGTGCCACTGGGAAAAGGGGGAAGGGTGACTGTTTAACACGCCGGCAGGGCCTCTGGATTTGTGCCAAATTGTTCACTGGTGTTCTCTTCCAGGAAAACAAATGATTATCATGAAGAAATGAACCACGAAACATTTCAAAAGTGGTTTAGTGAATCTTTAATGCCCAACTTAACAAAGCCATCGATCATTATTATGGACAACGCCAGATACCATTCTAAAATATTAGACAAAGCACCAACAACTGGTTCAAGAAAAGCAGAAATATCAGAGTGGTTGAGCCAGCACGGGATACCTTATGAGCCGGACATGAAAAAAGCTGAGCTTTTAGAGTTAGTTTCCATTAACAAGCCCCAGTACCCTAAATATGAAGTAGATGAGATGGCAAAAAGAGAAGGGCACAGAATAGTTCGCTTACCTCCATATCATTGCCATTTCAATAGCATAGAATTGATCTGGGCTCAAATAAAGAACTACGTCGCAACTAACAACAAACTTTTTAATATGACTGAGCTTAATAGAATTATCAAAGAAGCAATTGACAAAGTCACACCTTCTGATTGGAAAAAAGTGGTGGATCACACTAAGAAAGTAATCCTGGAGGCTTGGGCAAATGAGGAGTTGTTAGAAGATGCAGTGGAGCAAATGATAATAAATGTAAACAGCAGTGACAGTGAAGACAGCTTAGAGGAAGATGAAGACTTGAACAGCTCCTGTGAAGATGACGGCAAAGGGATGGAAGAGGACCACGATTACGACAGCGACAGTGACATAAGTGGAGTTTGTCCATTCTCCCCAGAAAAGGAAAGAGTTTTAGATTTTGCCCAATACTAAAGTGCTTGAACGGTTGAACTGTGTTCATATTTTGTATATATTTTGTAAATACCTTCTCGTGAAAATGACTGAGAAATGATGGGATACTGTGTAAATATTTTGTACATATTTTGTAAATAATTTGTAAATAACTTGTAATGCGGCCATTGGCAGTCTCAAGCCTGCAAAGTGAACTTATGTTTTCAAGCTTTGAACGCAGAGAGAAAGTTATTAGTTCAAATTTGTACATTAAAAAAAGCCTATTTGGTCGAAAAAATCTTTTGTGATTGGGATAAAACACGGCAGTTATGTTCAATCTATGTAATAGCCTATATTACTATTATTATTAGAAATATTATAGAGGTTCGTGGAACAGACTCTTAGGGGTGAAAATGTGGCGAAATGATAAGGGTTGAAAATGAAATATTTATTTTACCAGGCAAGTGGGGTATCAAACTAAACAGCAGGCGGTACTGTATATTATTTTCGTAGCAATTCGTTTTAAAGTATCAAAATGGCGCCTACAGAGCATCTCAAAGCTCTCCCCCTTATTTTATACATTATAGTCGTTTAAATTCTTTAATAAAATAAATATAAACCTTATCTCTATCAAGAAGCAAGTACTTCGAAGGTCACTATCCAAGCGGTAAACATGCTCCACGTTGTTTGACATCAGTAAATCAAATAAGTGTTTTAAGATACCTCCTTGCTATTTTGTTTTATATGTAAAAAAGTCATTGACACTCATTGTAAAAAAAATAACAATTAGTTTTTTTTTACAAACTACTTTTTCAATTTATGTTTTAAAAGTTGAATGTAACCTTAGTTCAGACATTAATGAAATTAGTGGTACATTGGTAGAAATGTACTGAAAAGACAGCGGTTGATGCGTTATTGCCTGTTTCGCGGTAATTTAATGACTAGAATATTAAAACACGGTTCTGTGTAGTTTAACAGCACAGCAGATTGAAGCATATTTAGGCCAAAAACTATATTACATTATTCAAACATCGAGAAAGTTTAACCGACATATATTCGCCGTGCTACTACACTACGCCTACCAGCTGCTCCGTTCCGAACGAACCGATGTGGCAACACTGTCACCGAACGTTGACGAGATTTGACGAGAATCTCCGACCGTCCCTGAAGACAGTACCTCTACGCAGACTTTCCAATTCGCTTCTGGTTTTAATTCTACTTTAGCTGAAAATTATCGCCTTTCCTCTTTTGAGGTATGAATGCAATATTATTTGGCATATGAATGCAATATGCTAATTAGAGATGATCTCGTACCAAACTGAGTTTCAATATTTCGTTACAAATTAAAATTATATATGAGCTGTTATGGTTTAGTTTTACATAAATTAAAAGCGAAGGATTCTTTATTCTTATTAGAATTGTTAGGTTGAACTATGAAAAAATAAAGGGATATTTATAATTCAATAAAAAAGATAGCTGTGATATTAATATGCTCAAGAGGTTATCTTTGGCCTATTTTAAACAGAATCAAAATATTTGCGTATAAATTTATAATTCATGCTTAGTTATAGTTTGTTGGTTTATACATTGAAATAATGAATTTATTATTGAAATTACAAAGTAAGTGATCATTATAATATAATAAAATATATAATACATTACTAGCCTAGGCTCAAATAAATTATTGGCCTATACAAAAGTTAATAACTCTTTTAAAGAACATATTGTTTATTTGTTGTTTTAGTATTCCCATATCACATTAATAATTTTTAAAGCCTAGAGACTGTGAAATAGAAACTATTCTTAAGGCTGCAATAGTAAAGTTAGCATTTCAAAAACTGCTAGCCTAATTTAAAAATTATGGTTTAATTAAGTATTCTTGACTAATATGTTTTCTACTACTGTATTACCAATAGGCCTACCTACCATAAACATAGAAACACAGGCATACATTGGTAAAAATCAATAGTACTGTATATGTTACCCAATGGTACAATAAAATGCTTTAGATTTTATTCTTTTATTAATTAATATTGCCTATCTATTTGTAAAGTTGAAACCTGGATACAACTCCCACCCAGAAAATATTAATCTTGATTATATACACAATTTTGTGTATAAAAGAAATTATATTACCACCGTCTAATAACATAGACTATTACCACAGACCTTCTATTATACCTGGTTTAATAGAACGTCTATGATATACACATTATATAATTTATACTTAGTTTTGAAAACAATTAATTCGAACTTTTAAATAAATTTCCAATACATATCTAATAGAATACATATCTACTTAGAAATCTAAAAGAAGATATTTTCAAGAAAACATTGTAAAATCATTTAACCAGAAATTGTTTATATTGAACTGAATATTTTAAATTTAATAAACAGAAATAAGAAGATTATTTTAAAAAACTTTTTTCATTTTTAAATATTTTTATTTTGTATTAATTTACTATTTTATATGTTGTATGTCTAATAATTTTTTTAAGAGAAGACAATAAAGATTATTACTTCTATTATTGAATGAAGGTTTTATATTATGTATACTCATAAATTTATATATAAAAAAAGTTTACTGTTTCTTTAACCCTAACACAAGTGAAAACTTCTATTAAATATATATTACCTTACCTATTTAGCCACTCAAACATAAGATTTTTGGCTTAACCACACAAATTTCACAGTATGAAGCGATATATCCCACCTGATATTTACTGTAACAACATATAAATATTGTACTCCTATTTGTTAAAAGAGGTTGGACAGTTTTATTTAAAAATTAATAGTTTTGAGTTCTGGTAAGTCTAAGTCACATACAATTTATTTATTTATTAGTGTTTTCACAAATAATGGATACATAAAGTTAACACGCTTCTTATGAAAATAAAGTGGACTACTGGAATTTAATAAATATAGTGGATTTATTAATAGGACTGATAAAAACTTATTTAGTTCAAGTTTGTACTTTTTATTTAATTTTTATTTGTCAATGGTTAAACCCATTATTGTCAACTGATTTACAATTTAATTAAAATAACTGAAAAAGAGAATAGTAAAAATAGTCTTCGACCAACACTACAGTATAAATTAATATAATTCAATATGTTTAGTAGTTATGAGACAAATACTAATAGTGCAATATCAAGAATTTAATTGAGCTAGTAGTATATATGATACACATAATACAGTTCTATTGATATTGAAACACCCTCTCTCTTTTCTTTACACATATTATTTATTCATTATGCCAACTTGTATATTAAATTACTCAATTCCAGTACTTACTTAGTATATAATTTTGTTATACTTAAATATTGTTATATCTTAAGTTGATGTTCTTATACCATTACGCCTATTTTATGAAATAAAAAATATCTGAAACATTACGCTTATTTTTTTAAATTAAAAATAATTGAACCAATATGCTTTTTTTGTAAAATTAAATTGTGTTGATTTTAGTTAAGAAATTCTTACTACAGACAATGGAAATTCAAAGTTTAAACATGAATTTGTAATTATTTTATTCACATCTACACCTGAAATGTTTTGACGTAGTATAATTTATCTGCTTTGTGCAAAATAATTTTAATAATCTTAATAAATTTAATACAGACAATTTTTCAAGAATATAAGAATACTTTTATTGTTACCAGTAGTTCATATTAATTGTATAAAATAATTAATATTGTTTATTTTTAGGGGTTAATTCACACTGTAGAACTGATGACAACCAAGAAGACAATAAATTAAATATTATCTATGTATATAATGTAAATAAATGAACTGTAAATAATTATATAAAATATTGATGGATGTATAAATGCTTGAAAACTGGCATTTTCAGAGAATAAGGATATATTTTTTGGGTAAATTTTAAGGTATAGAACATTTACAATATTAGTACTAATTTGTGAGAGTTGAATATAATAGCATTTTTTCATGTAAGTTTATAAACAAAAGTTAATAACTGTGTTATTAATGTTATCCTATATATTAAAACAATTGGGTCAGTTATTTCACTCACTTTCAGAACGTATTAATGGTATTATTTAATCGATTTTGATGACATTTCTTTTATTCAAAAGATAATTTTGATTTCTAAGTAGGAACGGAAGTAGATGTTTAAAATTCCCATAGGTTTTTGTTCTACACGGCATCAAAGTTGCAATGTTATTCTAATGGAGATTAATTTGAGACCACTCCATAATAGTCTCAGACCAGACAAAATAAATAATAGCATTGAAGTAAAATCAATGATAATAGTCCCCTAGTTTATTTTGTTTCATCTTATTATAAGAGAACAAATAAAGTTGACGTTGACAAAGACAAATACAAAGGAACTGATCGTGAATATTCGGATCAGTTCGGCTCCCGTCGGGCGAGGTTAGACAGTCAGCTTGTTCCTAGTTCCTCGTTCCTCTTCTCTCGGTCCGTGCCTATCACTAGCCGCCTATCAATCTTTCCAACTCCCGAACTTCAACAAACGAACAAACCAACTCCCGGCCCCCACCAGTCTCACTCTCACCGTCGCTGTCGCGCTGACTCGTTCTACAATCGTTTACTCCCAGTTTACTTTACATCAAACTTAAAAGTCAATTGTCTGTTTCTGCGTTGGTGTATTGTATTTATGAGTATTGCAGTTACAAGAAAGTTATTAGTGTTACGGACAATTGTGTTCAAACTTTCATGTAAAAAGTTTTGTATCCTTCTAGCCTAATCTATCAATATGGCTACCGCAGTTTGTCAACCTCAACCTACTCCTATTGGAGATGTTACGCAAGGTAGTAAATATAGATATACTTTTATCATATTTAAATGTTGAAAAGATATTGTCTTATTTCAGACAAATCATGCATGAGATTTCCTGCAGGCGCCTTTTTCCACAGTAACCTAAAACTAGCTCCATATGTAATAGGACTAATCTTGAAGCTTGAAGTGGCATGCAGAGGATTATATAAAAACTTGAGCAGGCTTGACCTAGGTATATCAAGAGTACATAGGGTAGAAATATGAAAACTGTTAGTAGGTTAAAATAGGTCCATGAACTTCGTAGCTAATTTTAGAAGTAATTTCGAAGGCCTAATTACGCCCTTTCTGCATAGGAAAGGCCTAGGCCTACCTAGTGAAATTCAACAAATTAACTGAAAAGAACAAGTAATATACTAAACATAGTATGCTTACCTCGAAAAGTGAATATTTGCTGTTTCAATGTAATTTAAAATTAGTTAATAAATCAGTATGATGGCACAGGATTAATCATGTTTTACAGAATACTCATAGTAGGCCTAGAACAGCGGCATTGTTATGTCTGTGGACATAATATTTTTTTTATGTAGGGCTAGGTATTTATGTAATTTGGTGACGTTTCACCAATCTCAACTCTTATCACCAATGGGTAGAATTAGGCCTATTTTTATTTTCTGGGTAATAACTTTTAAGTAAGTATGCATATTCATGCTACCTATGAAATACAATTTTTTTTGTTGAAAAAGTGGTGATATGTAAATTTTTAATTCTTGAGGAGGTTGATTTCAACCACAGAAAATTAGCTTTTTATTCTAAAATCGAGAAAATTATGTCTTAGGCCCATCTAATAGTGATAAAAAACCAAAATTTAAAAAAATCGTTAGTTTTCTTAATATGTTTTAATTTTTTTGTATTTTTTATGCTGAACATGAATATATAACGTAGGCTTATTGGTTTTTCATTAAAATTATTTTTTTACTCCAAAAAATACACTATTTACTTACCAAACCAGACATAACAAACCTAATTTATCGTAATTGTCATAACATAACATTGTAATTTGTATTAAGTTTGTGTGCCTGGCCTTCAGGACGGTCTGTGTGTTGTCTCTATGGGGAGAATATTTGTGAAACAGGTTTTTGTGATTAGGAATGGTGATTAGGTGTTCATAATAATCACAGAACAAAATACAAAAAAAAGAGCAATTAAAAAGTGTAATTTTGGTTTTTTTTACTATAAATGAGCACTTAATGGAAAATAGACATTAAAAAAATGGCGCTTAAAGGGTTAAATGTCAACAAGGAGGAAAAAATCAATCGAAATTCAAACTGCAATTTTACTCTTAAATGGGTTTTAAACTATTAAAGTGTAAAAAGCAGCTACAATTGTTAAGATAAATTAATAAAGAGCAAAATCACAATTGCAAAATTTACACAACTAGATTTTATTATTTATAAATAGGCTACAGCATAACATTATCGGCAGGTAAATACCTGAAAATTACTTGTATGCCTACTCTGTAAATCATTATTAAACAAAAGTTGCAAAATTAAGTAATGTGTAGGCCTATAAGAATAATAACAATTAAATTTGTAAACTTAAAGTAGCATGTAAAATCGCCATAAAATAGAACATTAAAGAAAGATTTAATTCCTCACCAGGTGACTCAGAACTGATACAAATTAACCTAACTTGACAAGAAATACTAATTCACAAATATACAACATATTCTGAATTTACAACAATAGACAAAATTGACATGATACAATAAACAATACAGTATTTTCCTTGTGGAAATAATAACCAGAACAACAAATTACCCTAGGACACTCCTAGCCGAACATACCAGACGAAGCAGTCATTAACCAATAGTCAACCCTTCATACACAGATATTATTTTACCCTATTTTAAAGTAACACGTAATTTGTAAAAAAAATTAATTTTAATGAAATGTGAAGTTAATTTGTTTTAAGTTTTAGGAACATAAAGGTACAAGAAAGAAATATAAATTTATATTTAAAGGGACAGTTAAAACTTTTAACGCTATTTTATTGTAGATATTCAACTATAATGAAATGTACATATATATAAAACATTGTCAACATTGTAGTTGAAACTTTTAACATTATCTTTCATTTATGATACAATAATAACTACAACAAAATAATTGAAAACTAGAAAACAGAGAAAAAGAACAACAAGTGTTGAAAACAATGTGCTTGGGTGGAGCAACTGAAGGAAGATATTTTTGTTTTACGCACATGTGTGCAAAGGCAGGCAGGAGACGGAGCCACGCCCATGCACGCTCTAATTGGATGCTTCACACCTTTTCATTAAAATCAAATCAAATTATCGTTTATTGTCATAAAAATAATTAACAAATTATTGACAACGTCAAATTACAGCAATGGCCAAGTCAACCACAACATACAATACATAAAGTTCACTTCCTAGATACCAACTTCTTAAATGCAACAGCAGTTTGCAATGATAACATTAACACATCAAATTATTTTCCAAATAGCTAGAGAACACATAGCGAAAAACAATGAAGCTGTCTGTGAAAGTGAAAATTCAACTGAAAACTAGTTTCAGAATTGAGGATTTTTCAATTCCAAAAAAATCATCCAAACTGTAAAAGGGTGTGTTTGTAAGCCATTGATAGAATTTATTTTTAAAAGATTTAAAGGAATATATCGAAATTAAATGTTGTCATTTATTGTAAATTTTTAATGCTAAAGCTATGTAGCTATTCAGGGTCTTGCTTAGTCTGTGAAATCCTATTGTGGTTTGTGTCTTATTTCTGGTGTTATAATTATGAATGTTTTGTTGAAAGTTTAGTAAGTTTGGATTATCCAGAATGTAAATGGCCAGATCATAAATATACAGGTTGATTACAGTTGGAATTTGTAATTTTGTAAATAATGGTCTGCAGTGTTCCCTTGGGTCACTGTTGGAGATAACACGTATTGCCTTTTTTTGGAGGATGAGGATCTCCTGTATTCTGGTACAGTTCCCATATAGAGTTAGCCCATATCTAAAAACTGATTGGAAGTATGCAGTTTTACATAGACTATCGGGACAACAATTTTTAGACGATTTAATAAATACATCACTTGTGATAGTCTAGTACTCAAATAATCAATGTGTGAGGTCCAAGATAATTGGATATCAATGTAAATTCCTAAAAACTTTGCTGATGAAACAGAGGTAGTTTGTTATTACACTTATTTTGAGACATAACATTACTATTCATAGTAAAGGTTAAATTTTGAGTTTTTTCTTAATTCAATAAAATGCCATTACTATGAAACCAAATAGATGCATTTTTCAAAATCTCATTTGCCAATTCATCAAGTTGAGTAAGGTTACTACTAGTAGTGAAGAATGTTGAGTTGTCTGCATAAAGTATAGTTTTTGAATTTACTGCAGATGGCAAATCGTTTATATAGATCAAGAAGAGAATGGGTCCAAGAACTGAGCCCTGAGGCACACCCCATTCCACTGCAGCCTCTTTTGAGAATTTTCCATCAAAGAACACAATTTGTTTACGATTATAAAGATAAGATTTAAAAAAATTTAAAGGAAAACCACGGATACCATAGTAATTTAATTTTAATGTTAACTTATTACTCTGAACACAATCGAAGGCCTTACTCAGGTACAGAAAGTGGCCTGAGCAATGTTTTTATTTTCAAATGATTGGTGAGTCTGTCTTACTAAATTGTCGAGGGCATTTATGGTTGACTTGTTTTTTCTAAATCCAAATTGCATTTGATAAAAAATATCATTCCTTTCCAAATAATTCATAATCTGTTCATTTACAATTACTTCAATCAGCTTTCCTAAAACTAGAATAATTGATATTGGGCGAAAACTCCCAGGGTGGTCTTTCTGACCTTTTTTATAGATAGGACAAACCCGAGAGACTAAGTGCATCTGGAAATATTCCCTCCTCAAGAAGGCAATTTATGCATATCGCTAAAGGATCAGATATACTATTAATGATTTCTTTTAAGAGATTATTTGACATATGGTATATATCAGCACTGTTTGAACATTTTATTTTTTTAGCAGCAATTGACACATCTCTAGGTGTAACCACAGACCAACTAAATTCACTATTTATATTTAAGTTACTTTTTTCAACAAACTCTATACAGGAAACACTGCCAAGTGAATTATTGGTTTGTTCTTTTATACAATTTACTGAATCAACAAAGTAATTGTTAAATATATTGGGATCAATTTGATGTGTTACAGGTCTTTTAAATTCACATTTATTTTTAATAATATCCCAGGCAGCTTTGCATTTGTTATTGCTACTTTCAATATATTGAGCATTATTTGTAAGTTTTGCATTATTAATATACTTTCTATAATTACTTTTTAATTATAGGTATTTACATCTAAGTGGATTAATAGCATTGTTATTATTTTTCAATAAACTATTCATAAATAAAAATTTTTCTTTCATTCTTACCATATCTTTATTATACCATTTGTTAGTTTGTTTAGCCTTAGATCTAGTTTTCTTAGTCTTATTTAAAACTAAAAAATAGTTATCATTATTAAAAATAGTATCAAATACAATCTTGAAATAGTTTTCTGAAAAATTATGGGTTAAAAAACCTCAGACCACATTTTTTGTGACCAGTAGATTTAGGGATATTAGTTTAAAGTTCTTTTTTGGTACATGAGATGTACTCTGATTATTGCGTAAAAGAGGATATTTATCAGCTGTTATTGAGGCATTATTGTATGGTTGCATGTTAACGTTTCATAGACGATTTACATTTTTGATAGGCTGATGGAGATGGTCAAAGACATGTCTAAGTTGATGTTGCACCCTAGTGAAAGTTTTAGGAACTATTATTTATACTATCGACAGGAATATTTCATTTAGGAAATTTCGTTTACCACGTTGAGGCAAAGTAGAGGCTGGGTATATATTTGTTTGCCGCTTGCGAAGTGTTAAGATAGAACAAATAAATTGACATCCTGAACGGCAGAGAGAAACACAAGGAGCACCAAAGCAATGAAAAGACACCCAACAACCAACAAAAAACAAGATCATGGCACAAACTCAGAGTTGAAGAGAGGAGGTGATCTGAGAAATGAAAAGGCGCAAGGTGCTACGGAATAACCAAAAGCACAATAAGCCACCATTAGAGTTGATTTATTCACTTGTAACAGCATTTAGTATTTAATAAGAAGAACCTTAACTTGATGATATTTAGGTTAAAAAAAATGTTATCATTATTTATTTAAATTTTTTAACAAGTCAATTTCTAATTAAATCTGTAATTTTTACATTTTTAAAGGCAGGAGCTCATATTCAGACAAAAACAAATATTATTACTATTATTAATACAATAGTCATTATTGAATGATTTTATTTTCATCTTTTTTATTCACAGAAAGGAAAGTTTAATTTCTACAAATAAACAGAAAAGTAGCTTCTTGTCTCTTAGACCTACGCTGTTAGTAAATCATTTATAAAGTAAAATATGGTAACTTTATCAATTTGTTTCAGAACATTCCAATCTAAATACAAACAATGAAGAAAGTGCATCATCGTATCAATCATCAGCAAATGTGAGTTAGTATTTACGTAATTACTTTAGAGTGATTTTAAAACTTTTTATAGTATTTAGTAGAGAGCATAAGTTATAGTTTTAATACTGTATCATTCTTTTATTCTAGAGATGGTTGTAGAATTATCCTATTATGGGATACAAGAAGCTTATAAATCATTTAACTCTGAAAAAAGTGAATCAAAGAGACTAGAGTTAGTACTCTTGGTATTTCAAAATATAATCTTGCAAGGAAACTTACTTCCATAGAAAGTTATCTTAACATTCTTCTTTTAGCCAGCCAGCTATATTTATATTGGTGCCTCAGAGTTAACTACTGAACTATTGTGGACAAGGATTGAAATGTTATAGTTAAAAGTCCATCACAATTTTATTTTGATTAGCTATTATGTAAGTCGAAATTAACTTTTTTCAATTAAAACTTTATTTTTAACATGATTAATAAAAGGCAGATCAACTACAGAAAAAAATAAACATGCGATTTCAATGTATTGGAAGGCAAACAGACATGTTCAGACAATCCATACATTTTAGCAAAGCTTTTGCAACTAAAGAGAAGATCTGGGAGAGAGAAATTTTATGGCATGCCAAGGAAACTAATCAAATAGGCAGAAAAAAATGAGAAGATGTAGGCCTAAAGTAAATAATGAAAATTATTACTCTTCAGTATTTGAAGTGAAGAAAGGAGTGAGACAGGTTTCCCCAATTTTTTTAACATCATTTTAGAGGGGGGCTGTAAAGAAAATAAAAAAAAAACTTATTTAGGGTTAAATTGGAAAAAAAATTGTGATTGCCTTTGTTGACTTAGTTATATTGACAGAGAGCAATAATAACTCAAAGTAACATGAAAAAAATCAATAAGTTAGTCTGAGACGAAAAGTCTAAATTTATATATTTTGGTCGAAACCATTAAACTCGAGACTTTTTACAGTTAAGAATATAATTTAGATAAAGTTCAATACCTTGGCACCATAATCAGCTTATACAACACTGAAGTTCAAAGTAGAATAAGTTTTGCCAATAGAACCATGTTTGCGTTAAACAAACTTATGTCATCAAACATTTTATCTACCCGAACTTAATATTAAATCTACAAAACTGTAACAAGACCAGTCCTTGAAAAAATGCAGAAAGAAGCTCATCACCTTAGAAAGCAAAGGACTGGGAAAAAAACCATAGATAATAAAATATAATAAGATAAGATACCTACAGGGTGAATGGTACATGGTGTTTAAAAATGTAAGGGCTTAAACTTCATGCTTGGGCCTACTTAAAAATGCAAATTTCAGTTTTATATGCCAAACGGTTGGTGTGGTATGTTCAAATTAAGATTTTGTTAAAATAGTGGACATAATCATAAAAAAGCTTTATTACTTACCCAAAAGATCATATTCTTGAAATCTACATTAAATTTTTAACAAGAATAATGAGCTAGTAGCATGCGTAAATTAAGGTTGGTACTTAAAATTATGCTTTAAAGTAAGAAAAAATCATGTTTTGGAAAAGTTAGATAATGTTTTACTAAAATTATGTTAACAGACATAATGTGTCAAATCATACAGAAAACTGCGTACTTTAATGTTCTTTTCAATGGTGATTTTAATTATTTTATTTCGTCATCGAAAACGTTAAGTGAAACTGAATTAAAAAAACACAGTTTGCAGAAAACTTGAAGCTTTAACTATTTACTACAAGAAAGATTATAAAACTGTTATTTGACATAATACTAAGACATATACTAATTGCATTCGTAAAAAGAATTGAATAAAAAGGTCAACTTACAAGAATAAGATTCACAAATGTTGTTCAAACTGCCTTCCTCAATTTCTGATGCATGCCCGTGCTCTTTTTTTTTTTTAACTGTTACTTTTGTAGAGAGTTCTTGGCGCACTACTTCAGCTGCCCCAGTTATTCTTTCCCTCAGTTCTTTTTCTGTGTTGATAGGAGCAGAATAGACATTGTTTTTGTACATAATTTTTGTCATTCAATTTAATTACCAAAGAAAAATTTTTTTTGTTTTTACCTTTTCATTTTCTATATATTATTGTTATAATTTATAATGTATGGTAACATTTATTTACTTGTATTTCAGTAAAGTTCTGGATATTATTTTGGATCTGAGATCATTTTTATGTAAACATGAATTATTAGTCAAAATCTGATCGCAAAAAGTGTTATATGTAGTGAAGGAACCTCTACTCAGGCATTGCCTTAGAGGCCCTATTATTTTCTAAATTATTGTAAACAGCAAGCGTTTGAAAAACATTGTATATATAATATGAACAGAATTTGTATGATTTATTCTGTTTTACCTTTTTAATTTACGTTTAATAATAGATAGGATATTTTGTCAGCCTGACAAATGAAAAGAACATTTATTCCTTTTTATAAGCTGTGGACTTGCTGCATATAATAGGAATTCAAATAAGACATTTTCTTTGTTGTATTATTGTACTCTAATCTCAATGTAGATGACTTATTGAATTTATATGTACATTTTAGAAAATAAAGATTATTATTATTATTGTTTTATCCATTCCCATACACAGAAATTCATGGGACTAAGGTCTGGCGATTTAGCTGGCTACGCTAAGGTCCCACCCCGTTCAATCCATGTAGGATAATTGATCTTCAACAAGTCACGCACTTCTGCGGTGAAATGCAGTGTAGCTCCATCTTGTTGGAAAATGAGACTGTCTCTTTGTTCTTGGTTGAGATGGTCTAGCAGCAAAGGGAGGCTGTGCTAATAAAAGGCCAAAAAGCGTTCCCCGTTAAGGTTTCCCTCGAAAATGCGTGGGCCAATGAGCGTTTCACTTACTACCCTGGCCCATACCATAATGTGAAATCTCCTTTGAAAAGATCGTTCTTTGATTGCTCTTGGGTTCTCTTCTGCCCACATGTGCATATTATGTGTATTAAAGATTCCTTGTGCTGTAAATATGGCTTCATCTGTTTAAAGCATCTTTTTGAAGAAATTATACTGCTCAATATCGCTGTTGAGCAACCATCTACAGAACTGAACACGAGGAGCAAAGTCTTGAGCCTAAAGTGCTTGTACAGGGCATGAAGTGGTACGGATTAATCTTGTTTCTATGAAGAATATACAATACTTTTCACTGTAAAACATTTAGTTGAGTCGCAATTTCCTTACTACTACTCTCTGGGTTTTCTTGAAAGGTATTTAGAATCAATTCTTCAACACCTACATCATAATTAACTGGTCCTACCTCAGAAGACTTTCTTTGAACTTTTCCATTTTCCACTAACCCCTGGTGAAGTCTAGTGGACACCTGTGGGCCTGTTCAATCTGGGTACCTTAAACTGTATTTTCTTGTGCAGCAAGTGCATTGCCGTTGCAAAACTCATAAACAAAATGCATTTCTGCATATTCTCTTGTAGTGAACTCCATGATGCTACAGAACTGAATAGCTTGTACTCAGACCCGGTCTAAAGAGTAAACAGATAATGGATTCCGATTTTCCGTGTGATAAGGTTGCTTTAAAAGAAACTATCTTTTGTTAAACTAAGCAGGTAGTGGAATTTCCCAGTCATTAGGAAGGCGGCACGTCTACCCGGCACCAAATCTGACCACCGCTCTAAGGTTAATCAGGCGTTACTAATGTCACAACTTAACCCGGCACCGAGACAGTTTGAAGGTAGGGGAGCTGGGTTCCCCCTCCACAACACCAAACATACACCCCTCATTCTCTTCTTTCCCTCCCTCGAACCCTAGGCATCTCATCGCCCTAACTCCTTTAACCTAACCTAACCTAACCTATTGAACAAAGCGTTGCCTTCATTTTACAAAGCTCACCCCCATTCATTTTAAAACCATCACACACCTTCGTTTAGTAAAGCTCGGTCCCCGAACATGGACAGCGCGAACCTACGGCACCTTACGAAAAGGGGAGGTGATTAGGGGAGGGGAAAGAGAAAGGAGGGGTTGGGAGGGGGTAGTGTAGGTGGAATGGGTAAGAGGGGTGGCTGGTGCCGGGTTGACATACTGTCATGGCGGCCAGTGAAAGGTCCAGTGCCGGGTTGACGTGTTTTTTTATAACATATAAAGCTTGGTGCCGGGTTGATGAACTCCCATTAGGAACAACAGACAAAACTATTGATGGTTGGGGTGTATGCCAGGTCTAAGAATTGTGGTAAAACCCCATTCGTCCCTGATTTACATGTGTTTTTAATCACATAACGTTATTTGAATTTTCTAGTCCTAGTTGCTGGCTAGTAGGGTAGTCTTTTATTTTTGAAGCACTGTGTGTTTCTTTCTATTCAAATAATAATAAAAAATGGGAAATTGTACAATAATACAAACAAAAGCATATCACTGGAAATAACATTAAATTACGCAGTTTTCTGTATGGTTTGACACATTATGTCCGTTACCATAATTTAGTAACCACGCCTGAAACATTGTTTAACATTGTACAAAAACATGATTTTTTTACTTTAAAGCATAAATTTAAGTACCAACCTTAATTTAAGCATGCTACTAGCTCATTATTCTTGTTAAAAATTTAATGTAGATTTCAAAAATCGTGTCATAGTTTAAAAAATATGATCTTTTGGGTAAGTAATAAAGTTTTTTTATGGTTAGGTCCATGATTTAAAAAAAAATCTTAATTTGAACATAACCACTAACCTTTTGGAATATAAAACTGAAATTTACGTTTTTAAGTAGCCCCAAGCATGTAGTTTTAAGCCCTTACATTTTTAAACACTACATATCATTCACCCTGTATTTGGCACACAAGACATTACAGCAGAAGCCAAATAAAATAAAATCAAAAGTACAAAGTACTTGTGTCTAATGTTTAAATTTCGATCTCCCGTCACAGAGACAAATCGGGATTTTGTAAGCATTAAACACCTGCTTCTCTAATTGAATGAAGACCAGATAATCCCCCCTTGAAAGAATGAAATGGGCAGTCATTGTGATCCACAATAATTTTATTTAGACACTGTTAATGAAATGTTTTATATTTTTTATTAGTCTGGTGGTTGGCTTTGAAAGCCGTACGATATATGTATATATAGCTGAAGCCAAGTCCTATGTTTGCAGTGGCTGGACACTGTCATAAGAAGGGAAAATGTAACCCTGATTAAGGAAGTTTGGAAGGTAAACCCTGATGGAAAAAGACTTACTGGACGTCTATAGAAAAGGTGGAAGGACCAATTGTGCTGACAGATTTGAAAGGTGGAAGGACCAATTGTGCTGACAGATTTGAAAGAATGAGGGAAAGGGAGGAAGATGCAGAAGCTCGATGGAATTGGAGGCAGGACATTGGTGATGCCAAATACCAATGTGGGTATCAGTGGCCAAGACTGTAAGAGTTAATAAGCTCAAATTGAGTTTAGCTTCTCTTTATTTATTTGATATATTGAGTAGTATATATAGTTGTTATCATTATCAGTCAGCCAAGTCTACTGAATCTGAGTGGTCCTGAAATCAAGATTTAGCTTGTCACATGCACTTTGAGTATTTTGAAACTCAAATTTCTTCTTTTTTTCCATTATTATATATTGCGGTAAAACTCCATTATTAAACTGTCTGCTATAATGTGTAATGTGCCTATAACCATGAGCGTTGTGTCATCAGATTTAAGTGCCACAGAAGATGAGAATTGCAAATAAGGCCTGGTTGAGTCCTGCAAGGACCTGAAAAACTGAACTGAATAAATTGATAGGTAGCATAGTTCTAAAGCCAAACCTCAGAAGTTAAAGTTTATCAGTTTGATACCATTCAGAGTCATACAAAATTTCAGAAATGGATTAGCTGATGACCACTGGCTGTTCATTTGTCACTGAGCTGTTAATTATCTACACTTTCTAAAGAAAAGTTGGCCTTAGTTTGTAACAATGACTACATTCGCTTATCTACACACATCACACTCATTCGAAATCCATATTCGCCCATTTCTTGATAGCCTGCGTATTAAGAATAAATAAACAATTCCTCATTATGCAGCATTAAATCTCATCAGCAAGGAATTCCTGTTTAACACAATCAAAGCCTTTAAGAAGGAAATTCTTAGATGTGTAAAAATTGCAATTGTAAATACTAGTCCTAGTGCTTCTTAATGCTTTTTATCAATTATGAGGTCAAAGAGAATAGTAAAATTCTTTAAAATGCTTCAAGAAAGAGCTAAAGAATACAACATCAAGCTGCAAAAAGGTAATTCAGAGCTGCAAAGTACAGTGACTTTTCTATAGGTGGGAGTGACAAATCTCAAATGTACTGCAAAAGACAAAATATCGAGATCAACAGGGTTTGAGACTTGAGATGTCTGTGGTGTGCTGAGTGACGTTGGAGTTGAGTTAAAAGAGAATTAGTGGTTGCTAATCAATGTATGATTTGCCATGTATGAAGAGAAAGATATCGGGATTGCAGGTTACAAAAGGTGCAGTCTTGGACAGCGAATAAGATCAACCACAGCTTCAACGATCATTCAGGGTTCATTAATTATTATCCTTCACTAAAGAACAAGCAGTTGCTTTTGAGGACTTATTTATACTTAGTAGCCTAAACATTCTAGACTGTTCTTAAACCAAGACAAATTTATAGAAATATCAAAACATAGTGTACAGACATTCGCTGAAATTGCTCTATATGTCCAGCTGAAGAATGTCCAAACAGGAAAGGAATATCCGTATTATTAACATATGCTATGTGGCAAATTGTATCCTACTCATACACTGCATCATATTTTTAAGGAAAACCCAACGTACATTGGGTGATAGTTATGGGGTTGTCTACCACCTACTGTCTTGATTAACATTCTATACTAATGATGAATTTGTGAGCCAAAAACGGAGGCCCCAGAAACTCGTAATATCTCCTGAATTTAAACAACGCTAGGTTTCAAACTATATGTATGTACCCAAGTTTTAATTAACCCGACCATTGCTTTATTTGCTAATTAAGAAATTTGTTTAATTCATGTCTTATTATTCCTAAAAAAATATCTTTCTACAAAACTCTTTGTGCACTTGTCACCGTATAATAGAATTTAATAGTTCTGCCTCTAGAGTGAAAAAATATTGTTGGGGTAATGGTTAGACTATTACTAAGAATTGTTTTCAAGATACAAATTATTCTTGTAGATAACTATGACACAAAAATGTTGATGACTCAATCAGAAGTTTTTTTGCATGTGGAAACGTTCTTAAATGATTTTTAAGGTGAAATTTATTCTTGTATTTAAATGTTAGGTTAGATCAAAGGGCTATAGCCCAGGATTAAGTGTAGGAGGTCAGTTAGAGCATCAGCAAACTTAACTAAGTACACATTACACAAGAAAACAAATATAGACTCATATAAAGTGCTAGTGGCACCGAAAACTTATATTATATGCTGTGTTTGTTTTCTTGCACATTGTCTTGTTGAACTTGTCATTTTTCGTAAGCTTGCTGATGCCCTATCTCTCCTATTATACCAATTCTTGTATACAAGCAAGCCACTAATTTGATCCCAATTCTAGGGAACTTCCTCAGATAATGTGGGGGAGCCAATTCAAGATAAAAACCTACTCGTAGATGAATTAGTACCTTCCGGGCAGAAGAGGCCTGCTCAACACTCAACTGGTAATGGTAAGTTCAGCTTCAACACTTTCTATGTGAACAAACCTTTTATCTTAAGAGAACCTTCATGTTGAGAAGCATTAGAACTGCTTTGAGCGAGTGTAGATACTGCCTTTATTTATCGTCATAAAATTAAGAACCTATTCAAAAATTAGGACTTTCTGTACAATCACTGTCATGTGTTCAAATTCTTCCCTTTTTTTATACGCTATTTAAGTCTTCCAATATTTAAATGAGTAACAAATATAAAACTAGAGCGAATACCTTTCCATATAGCCATTCCAGACAGGTTCTTGTTGCAGTTATAATTTTCGTTAACACATAGGGTGTGGCCAAGTTACATATGGACAGGTTCCATCGCACGGTCTGTCATCGGGTATATCCGTCGCTAGTCAGTTGAATTGTTATTTACTCAGTTTCAGCATGGCTTTCTTTGAGGAAGGGTCTTATGCTGTCAGGCTCTCACAAACATTGCTATTGTTCTTCGTGCACGTTAGTCTCAGATTTGCACGTGATTTTTGTTATTCCCCAATAATATATCATTGATTACTTGTTTTCTTGTATTGTACTCTGGGAAAAAAAATTACATTTTTGAATAATAGAATCAATACATTTAAGTGATAAAGTTCTTGGATCTTTTCCGTTATACGTATACCACTATTTAAATATCCAATACATCGAGGCCGCCCATATACATCGCGCCGCAGCAGTTATGGTTAGGTTAGGTTATTATATTGTAGAATGAACCTGTAATTTGTAAAAACATTCTACAATAGGCTATGCTAACCTAACCTAACCATAACTGCCGCGGCGCGATGTATATGGAAATATTTTGGGATTGCTGACACATAACAGAAAAGATCCTTGTTTGAGGAAATACTGCGTAATATCGCCGAGTATTGGCCACCTTCATCAACATAATAAGGTAACTTACTTACATAAATATAATACTTATAATGAAAAAGCATATAATTCGACATTAAATAGTGGTATACGTATAACGGAAAAGATCCAAGTTCTTTGACTCATTGATATTTTAACTTTATTACTAAGTACAATAACAATCCTGTACATAGGGCCGATTATGATGTCATAATTATCACAGAAGAGACCTCATAACGGATCATATCTAGGGTCTATTAATGTCAAGGGAAGATATTTATGAAAATTAATTGTCGTAGGCCTTAGGGATGGTTCCATAATTTAGCCTTCCGCACTCCAATGTGTTAAGATTGATATCTGCAAGGAATATGCAGACGATTCCAATATCAAAATTTCTGGAAAAATAAGGAGGACATTGAGCTCAAATCAATCCTAAGACTATTGAAGTAGAAGGTACAAAATCCCTTGGTCTTATATTAGACCAACATTTAAGCTAGGATAAACATATTGACCATGTGGTAAATAGAATGTCTTCAGGTATTTATGCCTTGCGAGAAATGTACAAAATCTGCAATTTTGAAACCCTAAAAGCCCTTTACTTTTCATTGATAAATTCATATATGTCCTATGATATAGCTATGTACTGAGCATATATATACACTCCTAATATAGCTATACCATACCTAGGACATTTGTAAATAACAAAAAACAAAATTAGATAGAATTTTTCTACAACAAAAAAAGCTTTAAAATTAGTCTTTAACATACAAAAATAGAAGCAGTAACTGATATTACATGCAGTACTAGTTAACGTCACACAACAATTGAGAAACTCGCCTTCAGTGGAATCAAGCCAGAGTAGTATTGATCTACTCACCCACCCATACACGTACAGTGATGATAACCTGCCCGTCCATCCATACAAGTACAATGAATTAACTTTCCCGCCCACCCATACACGTACAGTGCTGATGACCCTCTCATCCACTCATACATGTACAGTGATGATGACTCGCCCGCCGACCCATAAACGTACAGTAGTATTGAACCGCCCGCTCACCCATACACGTACAGAAGTATTGACCCGCCCGCCCACCCATACACGTAGAGTAGTATCGACCCGCCCGCCCACCCATACATGTACAGTAGTACTTTTCTCTGCTAGGAATTCTGAAAGTCTACGATTTATACATTTTTGAAACTATATTATATGTAAAAAAATTAATATTTCACCAGAACTGATCTGTATATTGACCAACATAAATAAAAATTATTTGAAAAGCAAGCTAGTTTCATTAGCATTAAGTTTTTGTTTAGATTACCAAATAATATCTTACAAGAGCAAAGCTTTTATATTTTCAAAAAGTTACTTAAGAACCATCTTTTAACATTATTTGTAAATTCAATCAGCAAATGTTGGGAATTTAACAGGTAATTAAAAATTAATCAAAATGTACATGTATTACAACTTGGATGTAAATATTTTGATTTTCTTGTACAGAATCTTTGGTTTGTTTAGAATAATCCTTTGTTTGTAAAAAGTAAACATGTGAAAAATGTGTCAAATAATTAAATAAAATGCATGATAAATGCACCGAAACAATACACAAGCTAATGACGGCATGTGCCAAGCATATGAACCGGCAAATAGGGTCCTCTGACGGTGCGGGTGCGAACACACTACCCCTCCATGTCCGCATGGCGGAAACAACCCCATAAACACCAGGCTCATGATCTCAGTCCCGCCAGCAAAAAACGTGTGAACATAAACTACCACGCTAAACCACACAGAACTACTCTTCCGTATCCCACACCAAATCCCCCAGCTCCCAACTCTCCAAACATAAATCCCTACTACCAAACACCATAGCCCCCCATCGAACTACCAGACCCACTGCCCACCTCTCAGCCCCCCAATAGTCCCCGACCCACCAAACACACCAATTACTACAACAAAACCGACCGCCGGCTACAACACTGTCCAAGATCCCAATCCCTCCACCCCACAATATACTATAAACACACTACCCCTCACCCCAACCCTAACCCATTAATTATATCACATGTACGCACAACATCGACAGAGACCTGATCCCCCTTTAGGGTAGTAGACTCTCTGCCCAAAGCTGACGAGCTTACACACTCTGATTAGTTGCGAGCCACGGGGGCCCTTAGAGCCCCCGATGTTCCTCAACTGTGGGTCGACCCTGCCTGAACCTCTATAAAGACCAGATCAAGACACGCGCCTGCACCATTAGGCCAAGCACCCAGTAAAATAGGTTATCCAGCTACTACCGCCTTTACCATAACCCTGGTGTAATGCAGGCGTCAGAACGATAGTGGCACGAGCAAATTTCTCTACCATGACACAAACAGGGATTCTAGCTTTACCCGACGTAACCCTCTTCCGCTAATATCAATCCTCGCCACACAATTCCACGGCAAGGGGAAATGATGGCCACCCAACCGTGCCTAGTCCACCCTCACTCGGGTATGGTAGGGGCACTCCTAAACTAAAGGAAGGGGACTTGGGGACAGAACACAATGGCATAACTTCCCCAACCACACACCTAGCCCGGGTTGCCAATGCAGTTGCCTGGACCACCCTCCTCCCACGATCTAACCCATAAAACAACCCTTCAGTGGTGGTACTGTGGTCTACCTAATCTCACCCCTTCTCCTGTTCCCCGCCCACGCCCCGTAGCCCAATGGTCGTTGGAGGCGTCAATCACAAACTAAGTCCTCCTCTTCTCACGAGGGCTCACGCAGACCACATGACCCACGGGCCAGTGACACCCGCCTTACAAAGGTACCGCCTACCCAATTGTGACAAATGTAAATACTTCCGGCTAGAGACCATGATAGGGCTTAAATATTAAGCGGAGCAACGGAGTCTACCTGTAAAATGCCATACATATAAGTATACCAGATGGACCCACCCATCCCTGCCAGAATCGATTATATAATAAAAAATATTGATGCTAAACGCCACTCCGTGATACCCATACAACATGGAGAAAGGAATCCGCGCTCACCCCGAAACAGGTGTGTCAAATTGGCCTTCTAATAATTTCTTTTTACTCGAAAAAGACTGTAGAAGAGTAGGAATTTTCACGTATTGTTTACTTATTCTATATGAGCCTACGACCCGGACCCAACCGAGGACCTCTACATTAACACAAACACCCCACCCCCTTAAACAATATCTAGCCAAGGAAACTGCACTCATATGTGCCAATTAGATGCCAAGCAGTAGACAAATTTTTACTGCATGTTCCAGATCACAGTGTACATGCGATGGGCTAGTTCGACACTCAACCTACAGTACGAAATCCTAACAACTAATCCCATCCATACTCTCAATAAACCGACTCTCCGGTGAGTGTAAGGACCCCACCCAAACGCCATAGTACAGCCCCCATACCACGATCCACTCCCCTCTATGGCCACTCAACCAAAATCTATGACCCACTGCCGTATCTTTAAAAAACATCTTTTGCATAAACAAAGTCGCAGCCCCACGATTCCACAATTGACTAGAGCAAATCAAACGCCCTCCTCACCTCCAATCTCGATCCCCCACCATGGACCATTGACCCGCATTTGACCCGCAGCACTACGTGCACCCTGTCCCCCATCCGTCACAAAAACAACCCACGCACCGCCCCCCAACCATTAGCCTCGCCCTGGAGCAAACCCTATGAGGTCCACTTTTCTCATAGACAGAATGACCTCGATATCCAAGACAAACACAATTTCACAACTGCAATAACTAGTGGTGCAGCACCTATAAGCCCCGCCTACATCACAAGGTCAACTCGCTCCACCGCAGATCCTGCTACAACGTCTCTCCCAATAAAGGCCAGCCACAGGTTTACCCCACAACACTCACACGTTGTTATATACCAACATATCAGTCCCCAGAGCCCTACATTCGCGCGGCATGTAAGTGAATCCTAGGTGAGGGTCGCCGAACCAAGCCAAGAACAGCACAGAACGCAGAAACCAGACATGTAAAACTACAAGCTTAGTAATCTATTAAAGCGGTCACATATTCTCCCGTACTGTAGTAATAAAACCAAAAAACAAGGCACTCACTGCCTCCCCAACGTATACCAGACCCACGGGCCATAAACGTGTCCCACTGCTCACTTAGTAATCCTTCCCCTCCGATCATCAATCCGCCGCAAACCGCTCTTTCTCCCAAATCCGACTAATGTGCTCCAGCTCCTAGAAGTTCCAGAGGACTGTTGCGGCCCCCTTTCATGACGACCAAATAATCAGTGTGAACCCTCCACCACAAATAAGACTACGCCCGACAAGCGGAGAGGGAGGAATCGGGGGGCGACCCGAACCCACTGCCAACCTATTTTAATGTTCTAAGACGTCCCCCAACGCAAGCGGACACCAAAACACTAGTAACTCTAAAACCCCCCTCCATCCCATTCATGTAAAGAACCACGGTGAGGTACAGACAATAAACAATCACAAAACGAAACAGTGCCGACGTGCTAGCGTTCTCCCTCTCCACGAAAGCTATGATTGTGATTAGTGGTTGAAACATTCGTCAACTAAACGTGAGTTCTCCCTCAGCACAAAAAACCATACATCCCCTGCAATAGGTTCGCGCTAGAGCTAGGCAAGAGACCCAACACATACCAAGCTAAGGTCAACCATCATTTACAACATCTCAGGATTATTTGCAAACAGGTTGGATCGTCTAAGTAAAGTGGTATAAGTACAGAACCACGTTACCAACAGGCACGGCAACCAGCATCACATACCAACACCAACACTACCCCGGTCCGACCCACTCCACAACCTACCCCCCCGCACTCCACCACAACTCATATTGAGTCGAGATGTATCTGGAGCCAAAAAACCCGTAAGCGTCCACCTCCCTCCCAAAGCCGCCCCCCCTCTGAGCCCATTACCCCCACCCCCCTCCCAAACACCCCACAATACCCCCCTGAAACCGCTAGGAACTGTCCCCCCCCATAAAATGACACCCCCAACTCTTGAATCTACTATTCCCCCCAGTGTGCCGCCGTGTCCCCGTCCCATTCCTACCGCCACGTACTCGTTGGGATTATATGCTCGACCCCCCCTTCCCCTCTCCCCCAACCCCCATCAGACCTCCCACACACCGGTGAGGTCCATATGAGAGCCAAGGCACCAAGTGTTGATATTGTTTGAGTGCTTGATGTGGGTAGACGCGCGATGTTTTAAGGAGGCACATGACCAACCTTCCTGGCCATAAGTGTTGACTTGTTCCCGTTCTCCCCAAACACCTACCTGCCCACCACTCCTAAGATACATATTTTACTTACCCTAAATACCCCAGCGGATTTATTTTCGGGTCTCCCCACGTCAACGCATTTTAAGCCCCTCCCACCAACCTAAAAACGTACATTAACCATCCACCAAAAAATGCCTGCAGACAAAACACCACACACAACCCGCTCCAGGTGCCAAAACCCAGTAGTATAAACCCAATACATACATAACAAACAACACCACTACACTCCAACTCCAACACAACCACCATAAACTATAACCCAACCATTAATACCCCCTCTACTGCCATTACTAAAACTTATCCCCATCAATAAACTCAAAGCCCATTATACCCCGCTCGCCAAGCCTAATATTAACATCAATCGCATCCTTCCTCACAATATAATCCAAAAACCCCCCAAGCCCCTTGAACCCCGGCATACGCAGATCATACCCTGCCGCATACCCACCGCGTAGTACAATCCCTTGACCATCCCAGCCGCGAAACACCATCATGAGCCGGCTAGTCTTGATCAAAATCCCACTCCTCGCCTCGTCTAAACCTCCCGCCCCACCAAAAGCAAGACAAGCACATTACTGCAACCTATCTAAATAAGCAACCACACCCGCCAGGAACCCAGCCCCACCGACAAACCATACCCCATAACCGCCGACGCTAACTATAAGATCAAATTTCGTTCTCACCGAGATATATCTAAAAACCAGATAACCACCTGCGCCAAGCTTTCTGACCTCGCACCCCTTTTTCACAAATCTAACAGCTGTCTACAATCACCAACTTACCACGCAACGAAGCCGACTACTAACAAAAAAAAAATATTCCAATCAAAAGCCAAGTCAGACACTAAACATCATCATATCCAATAAGACGTACACTTTCACCCCCTTATGTACCCAACCCACAAAACCCATCGTCCCCCTTTAATCCACCCCCCATCTCACGACACATCACACCATAAAGACTCATCAAAAATAACAAGCAAAAAATCCATAACAAAACTGAATGGACACCAATCCACACACTCAACTATATATTCCCTCAACCACCCACATTAACCCGGTAGTACAAATAAAACAACTAACCCCATCAACATTCGACAGATTCCTCACTTTCCCCTCCTCCTCCCCCTACTCAAACCCTACAATTATCAACAAACCACATCCCCATTCACATATACACTCCTTAATCACTTAATCAAACTTGCACACACAATAACCACCCACCCCACCCACCTACCCCTCTTATCCAGAGCGATCCCGTAAATACACCCCCCACAAACCCTCTCACTCACTACCCAAACCCTCACCCCACCATACCGAGAACTCCTCTTCCATATAGCGCCCTCCGCAACCCGCCCCCTTACCCACCACTCCTAAATATCTCCAATATCTTACGTCATTTCTAACCTCCCCCCCATCCAACCTATTCCCTCTTCCCCCCATTCTGCTTCCTCCCCCCAAACTCATTACATATATCAGCCTTAACTCCCTTTAACTCCTCTCGAAGGCCGTGCTTATCCCAATACCATGAGCCCTATTCCTTCTGATAAGATTAAACATCGGTCCCTTATGATCCTCCACCCCCTAGCCACTATCTCCCTTCTCCCCGTCTTCGTCCCCCCCTACCTCCCCCGGTTTCCGAACACAACCTTTGTATATCGATCTACCCTACGCAAACACACACACATCCCATACATAAAATGTCTCCTCCCCTGAACACGATCCTCCACCTCCCTAATATTAACCTGTCCCTCCTAATCCCTTCCCCATACGCTTACCCTTACCCCGACCCCCCCCCCATTACATTACCCACGCTCCCCTTCCCATCACTAACCACCCCCACCCTACCCCCCAAACGCCCACACCCACCACCACAAGCCCTTCCTCCCGATGTCAACCCACCATACCCTTTATCCAGGAGACCCCCATACGCACCTATCATGAATCCTACATTCCACACATTATAGCGCGAACCAATCCACATCGGGGACTCAGTACAATAACAAAACTAAACCCTTACGCCACAATACGACTCCCCCTATCCCATTAACCCACGTATGTCAAATACCTTGACTTATTAAACCACCAGCTAACTCCGATAAACCCTACAATCCATCCGGACCCCGACAGCCCCAGACAGCCCATAACCCAACAGGACCACCCTGTCCCAACTAACCGAATCCAGAACAAAACGAAAAACCAACTACCAGCGCCAATCGCTTAATCAAACATAACTCCTGATCGCTCCAAACAAAAAATCGCGCCAGAGCTGTTTTAATCTCGAATTGCGCGATCTCTCCGCCTGACCCCCTCTCCCATCCTGCCCTCCCCCAAGCAGGGTCCCGGATACCCCCGTGGGACCACCACTCCATAACAATGATACCACACTTACAGATCAACACATACCCCACCGGGGATGCCATCCCCGCAGAGGGTGCAGCCAACCCATTAGTGGGGCCGGCGTAACGGATGTGAAATAAACCCATCCAACCCCCACCCATTACAGTTGACCCGACCGCGTATAACTCACAATGCCCCTCCGCCCCCCACGCCCAGCTGGCCCCGTCGTCCCGGGGGGATTCAAAATCCAGGGTTTCCCACCCTCAATTAGAGCTCGAACCAACCCTTACCAGTTATCTCACAATCCTCCCCCCCCCAGCCCCTCCACCTGATCACAAGTCCTCAACACTCACCCAATCCCCCACCCCCCCCCCACACCCAGGTTAATAATCCTTAATATGTGATCACATCCCCATCCCCCATTGACACACTCTCCTCCCGTATCCATAATTACAAGCCCCCCCCCAAGCCCACACACACCCCCACCCGATTATTATACCCCTACACAAGATTGCTCCTGTCTATAAAACACCTAAACCCGCGCAAGCCCGATGCTCACCCCCAACACACACAGCAAGTGACCCCACGTACCCCCACCACCACCCCACCCCCACTCCGTCCTCCCATACCCCAAACAAAACGCTAAAAAACCCCCACCATCCTCTTAGTCGCCGCGTACACCAAGTTTTATCCCTCCGCTTGTGTTATCCAGGCCCCTCTCATCAGGTTTAACCTCCTTAAGTCCCTAACGACACTTCCGTCCACTAACCATTGTCACGACGATAAACCCAAGCAGTAAACATCAGTTACCTACACCAACTGTCATCAAACGTGCCACGTTTAGCAATAATGTGGAACTCACTAACACGAGCGGTTGTGTGACGTGCGTCAGTACCACTCACCAGTCACCCAAATCCCTTAACCCAGTCGTGTAGCCCCTCATCCACCTGTCAACAAAACAAGTATGCCCCCCGAACACCCCGCGGTATGGGGCGCCCAACCACCCGACCGTTGTTATTCAAAACAAAGCTCCCACCCCCCCACGGAGCCACCCAACGCTCGGGGTTAAATGCGCTAAAAACACAGTACCTAGTGTGTTAAAATAGACCCACCCACCTAATATACCACAGTCAAAGGACACCGTAAGTTGACTAATTGATTGCATTAGTAAGGAATGATCAAGGTAGCGGCCTTCAGTACTGTCTTATAGTATATCTGAGCTCAAAGAGATGTTTTTTCTTAACACAAAAAAACCACTTTTGAGGACAATTAGACTGTGGATAGTACTAAAACTCAAAACCCTCATTTAAACACCCTCCCACCTCCCTCCCACACCTAACCAGTCTTACGACCAAAAATAACACAGAAGAAAACTCCTTGCAAACAAATGTTAGACACCAATCTAAGGGGTACCCCAGTAAACCTCCATTTACCCAACTGTCCTGACAACAGCGCTATAAACGTTGGCATTGCAAAAATCTACGACATAACCAACTTCGGCACCAAAGACACACAATTTCAACTAGCTCCTACATCTAAACAATCCCCCTGGGATCCACCCGCCCCCCTAACTCCATCCCACCCACACCCATAAAATCTACGCTTCATAACAACCTTCCTTCAGTACCCCAGAACCCTACCCACCATTTCATAATTTGAGTGACTTCCCACCCTCCCAATTCAGTACAAAAACGCCACACCCACACTCGATCCCTCATAACAATCCGAAAGCCCCGACCCCATTACAACCCAAAAATCCTTCCCGTCTATGCACTTCTCCACTTTGCTCGCCTCCACCAACTGACATATACTAAATATCAGCCCCCCATAACTCTCTCCCAAATCCAAACACTCTTAAAACGCATACGAGTATTTTATAAATCGGGTCCATGATAATCACCTCCAAGGCACTTTACCAGTCAAATAAGCTCTACGACTCATAGTCTCCCTACCCTTTCCCAACCAACCGACACAAACTATTCGTACAACCTATCGCCACCATAATCAGGGATCCACTGAACCCGTGAAGCAAAGTATCCATATCAACTGTACCCCTGGCAAGAAGACCACGAGCATCCAATACCTCTATTGCAACACACCAGACCCTCGGAACACGGACCAACCACACCGTATCAACATTCTTAAGACACTAATAGATACCACTAACACCGTTACTGATAGAAATGTCCCAACCTCTGATCCAAATACACACCCTAAACCAAAGCCCCCAATACAACCGAACGAGCACATTAAACACCACCCGCCCAAAGTGCCAAAGAGAAATAACCCCAACCCCCATGAACGCCCGACAAATGTTAACGCCCACCCAAGTCACACACACCAGACCTGTACCATCACAAAGTACCACCTCCTTCTCTATCCCCTTATACGTTACCCCCCACACCCGCCAAAATGTCCAGATAAAGTAGACGTATAATGTAAAGTCGTCAATCCGTCGACACAAAATGACGATACACACCGAGCACGAGTATTGCGTCCGCAATCCCGCTTAACATATAGTCCGTCCAGATCTTGGCCGCACAAAAAAGCAACTTCTACCACAAAGCTACTGCTATAGACATATTTCCGTAACATAATCACAATTCGTCAAAAAAAACTTGAATATGTACATGCTCCCAAGACTGATATGATTCCGAATAGCGCACCAAACATCAAACTACAAAAGGTCAATGCACATATCTGCTTATCAGTGCTTGATAACTTTCTTGGTTAATTGGTAAAATAGAATAATTATCTACATCATCTGAAAATAACGTTCAGTATTTTCACTTTAACGATTTTCCTGTAAACGTTTTAGGGTGCTGCTCGGATGTTTTGTCATAGGACCCTCTATCCTATCTCTCATTAGTGTATTTAAATTATCACCGTCAATTACAACGTAAATAGTCCCAAATTAATCTAATTTGTAGCTATATAACCTGTAAAAAAAATAATTTTTGCGTATATAGACTTTTAATTTATCATTCTTTAAACCGCAGAGTTTTTAAATATAAAGTCTATGTTCTTGTGCCATTCATATTATAAATGTTAATATTAAATTACACAATAATTTTTAATCATGGTATAGTCCCCCTCCCCCCCCTACCCAAAAGCCTAACTAACGTCCCCACAGAATTTTAGAAGTTGAAGTGTTTGGCTATATAATAACAAGAGCCTGTTCTTCTAAATTAGATAATTTAATTTATCTTATTTGAAAGTGTATGTCTTATCATTCTTAATATGATATAAAATTTGGAGGTGGCATTTCTAGTTTGAAACCATAAATAATTAAAGTTATGTCCACAAACAACCCAAAGTTACGTATTATTTTTATAACTAAATTATTGTATAAATTGTAATAGGTTATTTGAGGTTTATATAGTTTTTGTTAGTTCAGTTTTGTTAATTATTATCTATATAGTGGAGTTATTTCTCAATGTGGGGTGAAAAAAAAAAAAAACCATATCACAACAGGCGTGGACAAGTAATAAAAAGTTTGGACAGGAAGAGGCCTTCAACACAAGAAAAATAGAGCGCATTGAGTTACAAGTACAGCAAACACATCAAAGAATCACGACAGTAGACACCAGAGCGTTAATCGCAGATGAAAGATAAACAACATACCTCATCGCTGTCCCAAGCCGACCGATACACTGTACAGTTCCCACATCGATCTCCCACCCAATCGTTCTTATCCACAATCATACTTTAAAGAGTCAACTACATGTAAATGAAATACTAAAAATAATAGATGAAAAAATTTTAAAAAATAGGTAAAATCAACAGGTTTGAGATCTATGATTAGTGTTCAATTTATTAAAATTCAAATTATATAGATGAATATTCGAGCTTCAGTATTGGTAATTTAGCGTCATTTTTAGTACTACCCTGGCATTTTCTCTGAAATGTTGAAGTTAAGTTCAGTTTTATTCCAATATAAAGAAAAAAATATTCTTAATTTTTAATTAAAAAAAATAAAACATAATTATAATTTTCAGGAATTTTAATCTTGATCATAACATAAAATGATTTTTTTTTCTTGACTATAGCGTATGCCATTGTCATCGAAACACATGTACAACTCTCATGTTCCACCGAAGTTTTGAATTAAATTGTATGTCCAATAAGTTTTAGATTATGATTTATACTTTAACTGAATTATATTTTCAGGAATTTTAAAATGATATAATAAAAAGAATTATGTTTTTGTTGTTTTGTTTTTGACTAAAAGCCATATGTCAATAAAACACATGTACAACTCTCTTGTCTCACGTTTTTTGAAGTTATTATGTGTCAAAAGTTTTAGAGATTATTTTTATACTTTACTTGAATTATATTTTCAGCGATGTAAAACAACTGCAGGGTGGCGATTGTGTGTCTTCTATTATGCAATTATATGTTCATTGAGCTAACTCAAACTATGAATAAATATGTTTTGTTTAAATATATAAATTTTTCTTTCCTATAATCAAATTTACAATCTAATTCAACCTGATTAAAATAAATAGAAAAATTGACCTAAATCAGTAGTCTAGTTAGTTATCTTCTATAACGATAATATTTCCTAACACAATACAATTGACATTGAGATTGTTTTTCTCAAGAAGAGTAATAATAGGTCATAAACTTTATATCTACTCTTAAAAACAACTGAACCCATCTCACCCAAACATAAATATTTTACAAACAATCATGTAATTACTTGGAACCAAAAATATGTTAATGTAAGACAGTAATAATAAAACATACTTTATAATAAAAAGATTAAAATGCTATTCATTAAAATAAATACCTATAAACACAAGATTGAGTCAGCGACCATTAAGAATTCGAACAAGCAATTTTTATCTTGTATACTAAGTAGATTTAGTGGTTTTGTTATGATTTTTTCTAACCCTATCAAGACATTTTAATCTAACTCTGGGTTTTATAAATTTGCCCAGTATTATTCTATATAAATATCATGAGGCCTATTTCAATATTTATTTTGTCCAAAGAAGATAAATATAATGTCACCTTTTGTAATATTTCACTATATTAAATATTCCTGGCGAATATTCTGCAGATTAATTTCATAATTGAAATGGGAGTCATTGATTGGATTGAAAACAATTTATTTTTTAAAATCAATTACCGAATACGAAAAGATTAATGATTTAGACACAACAGTCGATTTAATCACCTAATCTGATGGTTAAAATGCAATGAATCGAGCATATCTATTTCAGCTGATTGGGCTATATAATAATGAAAATGTGTTTTACTTAAATCAGCAGAAAATTATCGCCAGCATTGCCGATAAGTTAGCGGTCTAGTTCCAGTGTGTCTATTTACCAAATACATGGTGTGTTAATCATACATAAATCAAATATGGGAGGTTTTAATTTATTTCAGTTATAAAATATTTTCTTAATTCAAAATGAATGTCAACTGAGTTTTTACTGGTAATAGTATCAACACAGTATTCTATATTATTCGAAAGAGAAGCAAGCAAAATGAAAATAACAGAACAAACCGCCGATAAAATGTTGGCAATATATTATCAAAGCAAGGACGTTCTGTTTGTGTGAGTGACAAGAGGAATGAGAGGGCGGGGGCGGCTGTCAGGACGGATGGGAGAGTGGGTTGAGGAGGGGAGGGCGGTGGCGTGCTGTCTGGAGAATGTGGAGAGTTGGGATTAATGAGGAGGGAAGATGAAAGAGAGACGTGGAAGTAGCGTAGCGAGAGAGAGACAGGAAATAGGGCAATGCGGCAGCGCAGCGTGGGGCCTCAAAAACAGTTTTTTGGGTCCTCGCCACAACTCTCCCATATAGGATTGAGTATCCTCTTTATATAGTAAAATCAATGGCCAAACTAAGACACCCCTATCACGAATACACCCACCCACGCCACAACAACTAAAGTGAGTATTGCGACTTACCCAAATCACCCATAACACATTACAGAAGATTGACCGAAGGAACATACCCAGCCCACCCATACAAGTACAATCGATATTGACACACCACCCCATACACACTCACAGTCGGTATTGTGCTACTTACCCCTCCCACCCATAACAAGTACAACTAAACATTGGGTGGGGTACTGAAACCACTGTACGTGTAGGGCGGGCAGTTGGGTCATAACTACTGGCGTCCGTGATGGACGGGCGGTGGGTCTATACCACTGTATGTGTATAGTGCTGGGCGGGTGGGGACGAATACCACTGTAACGTGTATTGGGAGGGCGGTTGGGTCCAAAAAAAAAACCTTTCTACATGGTTTTACCCCCCCCCCCCCACCCCCTCCCCCCCACCCCCCCCCCCTGTGTATGGGAGCGGTGTAGTGGGCGGGCGGGTGGGTCTATACCACTGTACATGTTATGGGCGGGCGGGTGGGTCCCAATACCACAGTACGGTCTATGGGTAGGGCTGGTGGGTCCAATACCACTGTACGTAGTAATGGGTGGGGCGAGTGGGTCAATATCTAACAGTAAGAGTGGTAGGTGGGAGGGTTTACATCTGTAACAGCTTAGATGTAACAGTGGCCTGCCTGAGGGGTAAACGGCGATATAGCAAGTGCA
>JAQJVL010004115.1:0-49592 GCA_035578905.1 Stictocephala bisonia
ATGGATGCAGTTGTAATAAAAATGAAATAATGATTGTTATTCTTCTCTGCAACCAGAAGCAGGAATATAAAAGCTAGGAAAAATTGATGATTTGCTGCATGTAGATTAGTTATGTGCCAACCTGCTTCTTTTGCTTAACTGATGTAACAGTTCAATTTGCCAGCGCGTATCAGTATTAGCAAGTCATCTTGAGTATTCACTGAATAACAAATTCAAACTGATTTATTTAAGACTCGCATAAGTTTTCATGTTTCAACAGGAAATCAACCGACTGCTGTGTTGGAAATACCACCATATGTGTGTGGGAGGGTGGGTGGACAATACCACCATATGTGTATGGTGGGTAGGCAATACTGTCGTATGTGTATGGGAGGGTGGATGTCCATCATGTGCAATGTGGCTTTGAGGTTCACGAAGAGACGACTGTGTACCCGTGAGATCCATCAAGAGACGTGTGCAGGGTAGCTGTGAGGTCCATCAAGGAAATGGATAGGATGTATGGACTATCCATATCCTATTGAATCAGGTGGTCTTGCACATCAGTTAAATTGTATCAGCTGATGCAAAGAAACTGATGTGGTTACTTTTGGTCATCCCTAATGTTGAGCATGTGTGTGTACGCTATTTTGTTTCAGAGTGTTTTTAATTCTAAAATTACTGATCTGCACACTTAGTATCTAAGGTACAGACTGGACTATTACTTTTATATACTAATACAACTAAACAAATAGTCAAAACATTTACTATTCCTGTAAATGCTGTTATTGGGCAAACTAAATAAAGAATTATTATTAATGTGCATTGGATATGTAAGAAATTGCTTGTGATTCGAAACATCAAGAATATAAATATATATATGCTTCTCACAAACAGCCATTTTTAACTATCATTAATCAGTTTAATCTATTTATAATTTACTCGTTTCTATTTTACAAAATAATTTATTGAGCCTTTTGGGTTACAAACAGCAATATTATAATAAAGTTAAAAGAGAAAATTAAAGTACAATAATGTAATTTTGTTATAGGTGTTTGTAGTGACCTCATATTTTAATGTGTTGAAGCTGACGATGACTGTGTTCTTTCCTCAAGGCATCAGCCAAGGTGCTGAAGTTATCATCTCTATTAAAAGGATTCAGGTAGGGTTGTCAGTAACCTAGAGATAGTTCGGCAAGTAATAATTTGAAATTCTTGCCTATATTAACTTATTTCAAATAAATAGTGATTTAAAACTCAATTAGCATAAAGACATGTACTAAATTAACAATTATGTTTGCTGTATGAGACTATTCATGATCATGATGATGACCACCAACTGCTGTCTCCTAGGCCAGCGGTTCTCAAATTATGGTATGTGGAACACTTGCTGGTAGTACGCCTTAGCGTTGGTGGCTCAGTTTCAGACTGCGGAGGCCATAGTCCAAGGTTTTAATCCCCAACTGAGAATCCTACGTAAGGTAGAAGCACGAATGTAGTGGAGCTGCTCCACCATTTTGTGACGTGTATCACGTGTTACTAACACTAGACGGTGGTATGCCTTAGCCTTATGGATTCTACACAAGGTAGAAGCACGAATGTAGTGGAGCTGCTCCACCACTTTGTGACATGTATCACGTGTTACTAACACTAGACGGTGGTATGCCTCAGCCATAAGGATCCTGTGTAAGGTAGAAGCACGAATGTAGTGGAGCTGCTCCACCACTTTGTGACGTGTATCACGTGTTACTAACACTAGACGGTGGTATGCCTTAGCCATAAGGATCCTGTGTAAGGTAGAAGCACGAATGTAGTGGAGCTGCTCCACCATTTTGTGACATGTATCACTTATTACTAACACTAGACGGTGGTATGCCTTAGCCATAAGGATCCTGTGTAAGGTAGAAGCACGAATGTAGTGGAGCTGCTCCACCATTTTGTGACATGTATCACTTATTACTAACACTAGACGGTGGTATGCCTTAGCCATAAGGATCCTGTGTAAGGTAGAAGCACGAATGTAGTGGAGCTGCTCCACCATTTTGTGACGTGTATCACGTGTTACTAACACTAGATGGTGGTATGCCTTAGCTTTAAGGATCCTGTGTAAGGTAGAAGCACGAATGTAGTGGAGCTGCTCCACCATTTTGTGACGTGTATCACGTGTTACTAACACTAGATGGTGATATGCCTTAGCTTTAAGGATCCTGTACTGTAGCTTTAAGGTAGAAGCACGAATGTAGTGGAGCAGTTCCAGCACTTTGTTACATGTATCACGTGTTACTAACAGTAAACTGTGGAACGCCTTGGCGTTATGAATCCTACGTAAGGTAGAAGCACGAATGTAGTGGGGCAGTTCCACCACTTTGTGACGTGTATCACGTGTTACTAACAGTAAACTGTGGAACGCCTTGGCGTTATGAATCCTACGTAAGGTAGAAGCATGAATGTAGTGGAGCAGTTCCACCACTTTGTGACATGTATCACGTGTTACTAACACTAAACTGTGGTAGGCCTTAGCCTTAAGGACCCCACGTAAGTTAGAAGCATGAATGACTTTGTAATGCATGTCACGTTTTATAGGCTTGGTGTTTTCTACATTATATCTATAACTAAAATATATGAATAAATAATATAATTATGTATAAATATTACACATGCGAATGTGATTTTTCTAGTGGTACATGTAAGTCTCAAGCTGCTTTAGGTGGTACATTGAAAACCCCTGCTCAAGGTAACCTACTGACCAATCACAAGCCACCTTCCCCCATTGCTGCTCAACAATCAGATGAGGGGTAAGGGTCAATGTGTGTGGTGGGGTGGGTTCATGTTGGGATGTACCTTCTACTGTTCGAGGTTGTGAGTATCGGCCCTTATGGCTGGTTAGGAACTTACTTGAGGAGATAAGGTACAAAGGAAGAGAACAGTAGCTTAATTAATATATGCTGTACAGGCCAATTGTGGTAATGGGGCCTTTAACTATGGGAATCATAAGAATTTCATGGGGCACTAAACTCCAGGGCATCTTGTACTTAACTAATTTTAACTTGTTCATAAAGGTGGTTAGGGGACTCGGCCCCCTATTTATGCTGCACTGTTCAGGAATAAGGTTGTTTTGGCACAATTTCCTTTGTCTAACGACAGTGTTTGCCCCCAAGATTAATTCTGTGGATGCATCTTAACATCTAGCAAGCAAAAGCCATGTTCATATACGCCCTAGCACTGTAACAAAGAGATAATTATAAAATAACAACATTACTATCATAGTAAAAACTGTAAAGATATAGCATATGGTTTGTTGTCAGCTACCATTTATTAATAATTTAAAATTATGTATAAAAAACTTCAAAAGTCAATAGATATTAATAAAAATATCAAGTGATCTTTCACAAAGCTAAATTCAGTCCATCAAGCCATTTAATACCTGCCTCACTAATTCTATTTATGCTAGCTAATCTCTCCATAAAAGTGCAGGGGGCATTCTGTAACTATGTGATCCATTGTTTGGACAGACTCACCGCAATCTCATGACCGATCTAGCGTCAATCTCCAGCTTTTTTTTCAGTAGTTACATCTGCCCACATCAGTTCGTAACCAATTCAACAGTGTCCATTCTCTGCCAGGGATGTTCATCTCATCAACAGGCTCAAAGCAGAGTGGTTTCAATCTTTCTGCAACAGTGTATGAAAAACAAAAACTTTCTGCAAGTACTATAGTATGGTACCAATAGTGTAAAATGTCTTCTGAAAAAAAAAACATCAGTTATGTTGTCTATTTCCCAACAATAGAATAAAGCCTAATGATGTTTACCCAAATAATAAGATAGAAACACAATGTCATGAATTAATATAAAATATTTTAAATGGCATTTTTAAATGCATTATTTATTTTTTGTACCTAGCATTCCTACTCAATACAAATACAAGACATTTGAAATTAAGTAATTAATTTGCAGATTAAATTGTTTTAATTTCAATATTTTAAAAGCAAACAAATTGAGTGGAAATAAGTTAGCATTCCTGGTTTCATAAAATAATGGTCAAATTCAAAAGTCTTTAAATGACATAATTAACCTAAACAAAGAAATTTTCTTCGGAAATAATAAATACAGTAGCAAAATAATAATTGTATGGAAATGTGTTTCTAAATATGGAGAAATGCAGGTGCTGTCCCTTATGTGATAAGATAAGTCAAGGTCATTGTATTGCTTAGGAATGGTAAGCTAATTTTAAATCAGTCTTATCTGATTTAATTTATGATGGTTATTTCATTTAGTAACTGCAGCTTTGGTTATCTCGGTTGTTTAGTTGTCATTGGCAATTAATGAATCACAATCTGTAAAGAAAATTCAGCCAAAGTTTGTAATAAAGAGTATTTGATCCTACACACTTATTTGCACTCATTTTTTTTAATGATAGGTGGCTTAAGATCAAAAAAATTAAATAGTTATAATTTCCACTGTCATTTTTATTTATTTATTATTATTTATTTAGAATTTCCTGCTCTTCAATGAATCAAATCATCCATTGCTGCTGCCTGCTAGTGAAAAAACTAATGGAGTTTTACATGAGAATGATGAAAAGGCCAAATTGATGATGCAGAATCTGAAATCAGATCAGCGTGTGATTGCAGCTGCTAATGAGGGAATAACTGTAACTGATGCGACGGCTCGCTGGTCAGACCTCGTCACCGATAACACCTTGAGTGAGATCAATCTCAAAGTAGTGCCGGGCAAGTTGACAGCAATCATCGGCCCAGTAGGCTCTGGAAAGGTGAGTTTTCTTTATAAGAATTGTTTTATAGTGTATTTTGATTGAGAAGTATACAGCATGTTAAGTAAAACTGTTAACAATTAAATTTTTAAGCTATTGATAGAAAAAACTACCTACATTTTGATATTTTGACACAAAAGCAATTTTTATCAGTAAAAATGAATTATTGGTATAATTCAGTAGTAACAAAAAGAACACTGTCATGTACATGTTTTTGTGTGGTTGTTTCTGTAAAGTTTTTTATTGTATTGTTAGTTTTAATTAGTTAATGTTTGTAATTTATTTTCTTATGACATAGTTATATTTTATTATTTTCATAGTTTCCTTTTATTAACAGCTAATGGTAGATAATGTAATGTCCAACTTTACCAACTCAGAACTGGCAGACATGCATTTGTTGTATGGCATGGCTCATTGTAGTAGTACTCAAGCTACTAGTACGTTTGAGAAGACTGTATCAGGAACGTTTTACAAATCATGTTATACCTTGTCGTACAACTTTTACAAAGGTCTATCAACAACTTGCAGAGACAGGAAGGTTTAATTACCAAAGAAAAAGGAACTCAGACCGACTGGTTTCAGTAAGAACTCCTGAATTGGAATGGAAACCAAACCTAATATTAATAGCATAAATAAACAGCTGTTCATATGAAATAGTAGATTGACATGAAATCATCTGTAAATACACACATATTTCAAACCGCTCTAGTCTTTCGTTAATACTGTAAAACATTATTTTACATTTTGCAGCAACACTCAGTTGTTTTTTATTCGTTTTTGTTGAAACAAACACTGTGAGTATTACAATAAGATTTACTAAAAAATATTATTCTTACATTTTGTTAGTAAAATTATTCAGTTTTTAGATATTTCAGTTAGAAAAGATTAAACGTCCACCATTTTGAAACGGGTGAAGATTTATTTTTTAAATATATTTTTTTAAATATAACTAGTCTAGATTAGTAAAATCATGTAGTTTCACAATTGTACCTTTAGTAGATCCAAATTTATAAATTTTTATGTAAAATGCACATAAAGACAGACAGACGGAAAACTAAAGTTTTAGGACATACCTTTATATGAAGTTTTTTGCTAATTTTTATGTTTACAATAACATCCCAAACTATTGAAGCTATTAAGCTAACACTACACTATGGACACATGCTATTACTCAAAACTAAAAGGAATTCTTGGCTGTCATTTTACTGATAAAAATTGCTTTTGTGTCAAAATATCAAAATGTAGTAGTTTTTTTCTATCAATAGCTTAAACATTTAATTGTTCCAGTTTAAAATTGGTAGCTAAGAACAGCCAGCACTTTTTAACCAAATGGCTACTATTTTGAATTGGATATAAATATAAAAAAAAAATAATTATATTTGTAGCATCCAAACATTTAGGTTGTAAATCATACTGTATCTTCATAAACTAAATTTCTATGAATGCTTTTGGATTTAATTGTGGCTTAACACATTCGGCCCGGTACGTCATCCATTTTTGATGGGATACGTGTGACGTACAGGGCCGTCCAATTTGAACGGCTGCTTGTATTTAGTCAGGGTGCTCTCAGTTCTCAATATAGAAGTGTGATATTTTGTGCGGGTTGTCTGGCAACGTTACGAAGTATTACTGTGTAGTTCATTTCTTGAATTTGTTGTTAGTTTTTGTGCAGTGAATTGAGTTTGTTTGTATACTTTGAATATATAGTAAATGGTGTACATAATCTAACCTTAATAGTCTAAATATTTAGGTTATTTATAGTGCTTATAACATGGCTATTCATTCTGGGAGCCATCTGGGAAATTCAGATATGTTTATTACTGCTTCTGATGATGAATAAGTAGAGAGGAATAAATACGAGGGTCGTCCAGAAAGTAAAGAACGATTGTGCATCACGTGCGGCACCGATCCCCCACCACTGTGACTGCGTACACGCTAGTTACCTCTGGCTGTCCGGTCAGTGTGAGCCGAGTTTCATTCCTGTGCGGTCACGCGTTTTTGCTCTGTAAACTTTCAAAATGGCGGCGCCCATTGAAAATCCTGCCAAATGCGGTGCGCAGTGTCATTCGGTTTTTGAATGCTCAAAATATTCGGCCTATCGAAATTTATAGGCAAATAAACACTGTTTATGGTGAGAATGTAATCAACGAATCTTCAGTGAGGAAATGGTGCATTATGTTCAACCAAGGAAGAACCAATGTGAATGATGAAGAACGGATTGGGAGGCCATCACTTGTGACTGAGGAAGTGAAGAAAAAAGTTGATGACAAAATTCAGGAAAACTGGCGATTCACTTTAACCACTTTAAAAGACGCTATTCCAGACATTTCTCAATTCCTCCTACATGAAATTGTGACTGAGCATCTTGGGGTATAAAAAAATGTGCGCTCGGTGGGTTCAAAGTTTCTTACAGAAATCCACAAGACTAAACGAATGGGAGCAGCCCTTGAACTTCTTACTCGATTTGATAGTGATGGTGAACAATTTCTCGATTGTATTGTGACCGGAGATGAAACTTGGGTTTCGTACAAAACTCCGGAAACAAAGCGACAATCCATGGAGTGGCATCACTCAAACTCGCCCTCGAAACCCGTAAAAGAAAAATCGAATCTGAACACAAGAAAATTTATGGCAACTGTTTTTTGGGACCGCAAAGGTTTAATCCATGTCGAGTTTTTGCCAAGGGGAGAAACGATAAATTCAGAAACCTATTGCGAAACCCTTCAAAGACTCAGACGTGCAATACAGAACAAAAGACGTGGCATGTTAACAAAAGAAGTGATTTTGATCCACGACAATGCTTGGCCCCATGCATCGGTACGAACCCAGCAAGAACTTCAAAGTCTTAAATGGGAAATTTTTGGACACCCTCCCTATAGTCCGGACCTTGCGCCTTCAGATTACCATCTGTTCCCGAAACTGAAAACATTCAATAAATGCCTTGACAACCAAGGCAACTACATTAAGAAGTAGGCTAGGTTACTGTGAGTATGTAAATAAAGTTCTGTGTTGTTATCTTTTGTTATAATTTTTTATACCAAAACGTTCTTTACTTTCTGGACGACCCTCGTACCTAACATATGAACTAAAAATAATGTATGAATTGCACATGAATCGATTTTATTTGTCAATATGTTGAAATATGTAAGCTTGCGTCCATGGTGCCGAGCTGGGCAAGGCATTTCCGCATCCCATATTACACGACTCCATGCGCTGCCGCAGCAAATGTGTTAACCAAATAAAAATAGTTGAGTTAAAGCAGAGCTCTTACTTGATCGTCAATGAATTGAAACTATTATTAATGGAATATGAAACTGCTGTAACCTTAAGCATTCAGTGATGTATTTCAGACGTCACTGCTCCACGTCTTACTAGGAGAGTTGCCTCTCTCTACCGGAACTGTCAGTATCTCAGATAGCATCTCTTATGCCAGCCAAGAGCCCTGGCTGTTTGCTGGAAGTGTGCGTCAAAACATCTTGTTTGGTTCTGAGTATCAACGAGACCGCTACCGCCAGGTTGTCAAAGTCTGTGCCCTCAAAGCGGACTTTGAACAGTTCCCTTACGGGGATCAGACTGTGGTGGGGGAGAGAGGTGTTTCCCTCAGCGGAGGACAGAGGGCTCGCATCAATTTAGCAAGGTACTTTATTAATTAATAGTAGAATAAACAGTGTGAACGAATTTATTTTTTTCAATTCAGCTAGTTAACAGTACCTCTTGTTTGTATAGTAACTAAATAGCTAAAATGCTTAGCATTTGAAGAAAAATTTATTTCATTTTTTCCTCAAATGCTTGAGGTCAGGTGTATCAATATTTTGATATAATTTTAGTCGATTTCTGGATTCTTTTACATTTTTAAAATAAAATATAACTTCGTCTCTTTTAATATATGAGATTAAACCTTTATTGTTTAACACTTTCACTGCGGATCTTTATCATAAGTCATGTGCGGATGTTGATCTTTTGCATCACATTCAGTATATGTGTGCTTGTTAAAGCCTATGCACATTTCATGCTTTGTGCTTGATGAATATGTCTCTATAAACTAGGGGTGTGCGAGTAGTGATTTTTGAGTTCGAGTCGAGTAGTTGGCATTTTTTTCGAGTATCGAGTATTTTCGAGCGAGTATTTACAGATGGATTTCCTGTTCACCCAAGACAACTGTAAAAGGCAGACACCATCCTAAGCCTATGTTAAGTTTTGCCAGATTCGTAAATATATACATCCAAACTGAACACAATAATTTTGATTTGTTGTTTGTAACTGTAACATTTGATAAATAAAACTTGTTACTTCCTGCCTTCCTACATTTTTATGTGGCATTGTTTTGTTTAACCTTTTTCCTTTTTTCAGAACTAATATTATGTAAGAAATTAAGAAAGTATATTATTAACTGAAACAACGTGGATTATAAAGATTTAATCTGTTCACTCATATCACAGATCAGATTTTCTATGCAAGCCAATTATACTTTTTCACAGCTGGCCGATATGTTTATCTGGTGGTTCAGTTCAAAGTCTTTCGCAAAAACGTAGTGAAGCTTGTTGGCAAAAGTTGCATCCAACCAAACTGATACTAAAATTCAGGCATTATCGCCAAATGCGGTCATTTGCTTTGAGAATTGCCTCCTCTCAACAAAAAATTAATTGTGTACACGCCAAGAAGAGTGGAACTGTATTCTGTGGGTATTTAATTTAGTAATAACAAGGTTACAACTAAACGGAAATAAGCTCTGAATTATGTAATCAAATTTCAAAATCTGGATGACAAAGACTGTAGTTCAATCAATTGATAATAATAACTAAGCAGGTTTATTAACAATAAATTTTAAAGTCACTTAGGATTAATTAGTTTTTAAATTATGATCGGTAATGAAATAGTGCAACTTGAAACTACTTTGATACAGAGACTATACTGAACAACAGATATATAATTATGTCATAACGAGAAATTTATTAAAACTGGTGTAATCGAATGAAAACCGTAGACATAGTCGGCTAATATAAAAGGTCTAGCCAATATTGGCGACGAGATGCAGTCTGAAATATCAGCTGAGTGCAACTAGTGATACAGTGAAGATTTTGGGCAGCTAAACTATAAACTTTTGAATAAAAAACGAGACATTTGATAAAGCTTCAATTCAATAAAAATTATTTTCCGAATCTCTAAATTAGTCGTATTTTGTCTAGAAAAGGTCTTCCAACAGTTTACAAAGACATCGACGTGTGAACAGGGAACGGTTCAGTGAATTTATGAATCAAAATTATCATACTTTACCACCTTTTACACTCCAACTGTGTTATTGTCTAACCTAGTCAGAAAACCGTTCAACAATTTGACAGGAAATATATCGTACACGCAATTATTACACACAGTTTTGGCGATCTAAGGCGTTTTCGGAATAATAATTAATAGACGTTCGCTACTGATATATATATATATATATCTATTTTTTATTTGACGGAAAATAAATCAATAATGTTGTGTCACATGCTGCTAGAACGGCATTAGAACGGTATTTTCTTACGTCATTAGACGATTCCCTGCTCAGATTAAAAAACGAAATAGACCTCAATCGACTCGCAAGAAATATACGATAATTTCATTTCCGAAAAAGCTGAACGGTTCATTGCACGTACTTATACTACAACCGAGATGAACTTTCACCTAGGAAAGATGGGATGTAAAGTGACCCGTTCTCAGGACCCTTTTGATTGAACGGTATTATTGATATGAACAAAAATATGCATAATTTCCACGGTGCACAGACTGTTGGATTTGTATTGGTAACATGTCTTTTTGAGCATCTTGAACCGGATCTCTCGTCCCCTTTCTTGGGTCATAAAGACACTAATCAGCACTTCTGTTTTATTCATGCTATTTTAGGTTAGGTTACAAGTGACTAATAGACTCGACAACCAACATGTGTGATCGCTACTACGGTAACTATTTACAGTGATCGCTACCTTCTCAGCTCTGTTGGTCACTTTGAATTGAACTAGTTCAAATCATAATTAACGAACTCGTTCACTACGTCAACTAGTTCATTTGACTTTCTTCGTGTACTACCTATTCTTAGGCGTATTGTCAGGTCATAATTATGCGTACCAAACTAATAACGTATGATTAAGGGTAAAATAAAACACAAACATTTTTGTTGATAACTTATAAAAATGTTTACTCTTAAAACTAAATTAAGATGTAAATATGATATTTCGTGAAATACAACTACTCGATCGAACTTCTAGTAGTTTCGGGAGCTTCGAGCCGAGTTCAAGTAGTAAAATACTCGATCAAATACTCAAAGTTTCGTGTACTCGCACTCCCATACTATAAACAGGTATAGCTATTGTTTGTTTACTTTGTTTTGTGCTCTTATATTTTTTCTTTTGTAATATGTGTTAAAAGTATAAAAATAAACATTGGGTTATATCTCATAATTCCCTGCAATAGGGCAAGGGCCAATTTGGGCCCAGCGGTGAACGTGTTAAACAACAAGAACAACTTATTACAAAACCATTATGACAACAAACGTAACGTACATTTTAACGCTGTAATAAACTTAATAAATAAATTTAAAAATGTTTTTATGTTTGGAAGAATGTAAGAATTGCACTCTTAACACATAAATTACAGTCAGATATTTAATTATTAAATTTATTACTTTAATCTTTACTAAGTAATGATAAGAATTGTTTACTTAAATTTAGCCGTAAGGTGTAATCAGTTAGTCTGGTGCCTTTTTATTTATAAATATTGTCTTTGTTGTTATTATAAATAATAGCTTGGGAGGAGCCTCCAAGCGTACTTAATCTTTGGCTTCAAAAGTTAATATTAAAAATAATGTTCTAAAACCAGTTTATAACATTATGCTCTCTCCTAGAGGCGCATGTTTTAACCATTAAAGAACGGAGCGGGCGATATATAATGTAAGAAAGGAGAATGTAAAATCCTATGTAAAAAGTAATTTCGTTGGTGTATTTTGACTTAAGTGTTTGATTGATTTCTTTTATACATGCTATTTCAATAATAACAGTGGAACCAATTGTATTGTAACAGCAATGAGCATTAGTAACCGAGTATCATAGCAATATTCAAGTTGTTGTATCAAAAAGTATTATATGAAAGTTGTTAGTTTTGAGTTTAATTGCATTTTTTTCACTAATAAAAACTGTTTTGGAAGGGCTGTGTACAAGGAGTCTGACGTTTATCTGCTAGATGATCCCCTCTCGGCTGTAGACACCCATGTCGGCAAACATCTTTTTGAGGACTGTGTCACAGGTAAGCAAAGTGCATAAACATTGCTTTTCATCATCAGTGAAAAAGCCTCCACAGAAATATAAATATCATCATAACTATCACTCAATAGTAAATCTCCAATGTTACTTGAAACATAAAACATAAATGAAATACTTCACAAAACAACAAACATTTGGACAACAATAATAGTGACAACATTAAACATTAGTTGACCAAGAGAACATTATTGGCAATGAATTATTTCGTCTAACAATATAAAAAGCTAAATGTATGATATTAACTATCAAAAACTTAGTGAATCAAACAAACAAATAATCTAAAACATATTCTTAGATATGAGATGCTAATACAACTTTGTGCGTATTTTAACACGTTGACTGCCAGCGTAGATAATTTATTGTGTCATTCTGAGGCCACCGTAGTAAAACTGTATGTCTGCCTGACGCCATGAGGGCCACCGGTAGCCCACGTCATACGTGCCGCTGTGCGCCATGTGGGCCACCGGTGGCCCCCGCGTCTTTTATAAATCAAACGCAAATTTTAGCGCCATTTTTAGTATTACGTAAATTTTAATGATATATTCTGAAAGCTCATAAAATGTTATAGAAAACAGTCCTCTTGTTTTTAAATAAAGCAACTCTAAATAAGTTTTTAAATATTTGAACTAGTTTTTACGACATTTAGACAGACTAGTTTCTGTCACAAAAAGAATCAATGTCACTTACTAAAAACCTAACCTCAAAAGCTGATCAGTGCGCGGGAAGAAAATATAAACATCACAACAAAACAGCTGAAACATAATATCATATGGCATATATAAACTTTTGCCCCCACGCCATGAGGGCCACCAGTGTACCTCATCAATAACTTCACAAAATGGCGGCAAATGACCGGATGTCAGCTATTTCTGTACTCCGGTCATTTCCGGTTGCATGGAACACAGAACTCGGAACAATGAATATTGAACTTTACCGTAGAAACAGCTGTGGCGCCAGGCTGAAATCTAGTGAGGGCCACCAGTGGCCCTCATGGCGTGAGCTAAAATTGTTGTGTGGGCCACCGGTGGCTCTCATGGCAGTCAACATGTTAAGGCGAATAAATGACCATATGAGTGTGGATGGCCTGTGTAGTCTGGTTACTAACTTGAGTTCAGTGTTCTTCAGAAAGAGCTATTCATTAAAAGCCCAATAGCTAGTGCAACTAAAGACCTACAGCTTTCCTTGGAATCCGATCCATGTGGTATTGCTCTGATTTTCAGCTACTTGACATTCAGTTCTCTCATCTACACAACATCCTAACACTGACTACCACCCAACATGAATAACCCAGACTTCTCAAGTAGTGTCCACACCGATAGCAATCATTGAACGGATGCCATGTCAGTACAGTAGAACTCCGATTGTTATCGGAACTAATTGGGGCTGGACCTGTTTCCGACAATGGAAATTTCCGATAATCCAAGGTTACGTTAGTTTGACGGTCTAGGAGGGTAATAAATGTATATTCAATCATATTATTATTATTGTAACAACGTATTATTTCTTTTAAAACTATATAACATGCTACAGAATCACATAACTATACAAAGGTTTCAATAGCTTCTTCAATAGCAATAAGAAACAGTTTGATATAATAAAGTTTGTTTTATTTTAAAACTATTATAGATGTTGTACTGTACTAAAAACATCACTACAATATTATAATAAAAAACAAACACTCTATTTCCTGTTGTATATTTATAGATCTTGAAGAATTATTTACATTTATGCTTTGTAAAAGTCATTTATCTTGTTTTGCACTTTTTTTCGCATCTTTTTCTGGCTGTAATGTCCCGCCATCATTTCAGTTGAAGTATGTCGGAAGGCATTATCTATGGGCATTTTTCCACAAATTTCAAAGCAATCTGAAAAGAAATTTGCAAAGTAGTCAGTTATATTGCAATATAGCATTGAAAAACGATATTGTACTGTATCTTACAATACACTTTAAATTTTAAATAAAAATACATGAAATTAAGAGTTTTTTACACTAGACATTAATTAAAAAATATCTGTCTTGGTTTAATGACTTAAAAGCCTTTAAGTAGTGATTAATTTGTATGTTAATCTTACCTTCAATGCATTGAATCCCTCTTCAGCGGTGACACTGGGTGTGGGCTAGGCTGCGTTGTCATCATAGCTGTCCTCATTGCCTCCATCATCATCCTTATCATTAATCCCAAGTATAGCATTTACAATGTCTTGTCACTCAGTTCTTGTTGTTCATCGGAGTCAACCCACCCCTTAACTTCCATGACGTCAATGTCTTCACAACCAGAAATATTTCTTAAAATTTCGTCTTCAGGATCGCTTTCGTTTTGAAGGATCAGTCCATCAAATATTTTGTGCCATGATTTTTCCAGCGTTGTTGGTTTTACATCATTCTAGGACTTAGCGCACCAATACAAAACATGTTTCATATTAATTTCCCTCAACGATTATTTCATTGATTCGCTCTCAGTGCACTTAAATAAAATCAAATGCAACAATCGTTTGTGATAGTGATGTTTAAAGCATTCCAGTACCCCTTGATCCATCGGCTGTAGTAAGCTAGTGACATTTGGTTGGTCACCAGCTTTTCAACACATTTGGATGGGTGATTCATTATCAATGAGGATAATGGCTTTTCTGGCAAGTTCTTACTCCTTAAAAAGGATTTTACCTATTACTGTGAAACCATTCAGTAAATAGTGAGCTAGACAACCACACATTTTTTTTTTTTTACTCCTGTATAGAACAGGAAGGGTGCTTGGATTAGCCCTTGGTCTCATTGATTTGCCAATGCAAAATAGAGGAAGGCAAAATGAACCAGAAGCGTTGCTGCATGCAAGAACCATGATTCTTTGCTTATTTTATGCCCTGAAGCAGAAGTTTCTAACTTTGTGGCCAGAGATTTCTTTGGTAACATTTTGAAATTTAGCCCTGTTTCATTGGCATTAAATATTTGATCTTGGTGTAACCCTTGGTTTTAACCAGATCTTCAAATTCTGTTTTAAAAACACTAACAGCATCTTCATTTGCAGACAGCATCCCGCCGCATAAATTCCATTTACGAACTTCGTAGCATGACATCCAACGATCAATACAGCCAGAATCTAGCATCAATAAATACTAGCATCAATAAATACTAGCATTAAAATCTTTGTATGATTCACCCATCATTTCGCTTAACATTTTAGCCTTTTCCATTAAAATTGGACCTGATATTGGCGTTCACTTTTTCCTAGCTTGTATAAACCATAAATGAAGAACTTCATTCAGTTTCTCATATTCTGACAGATTCATTGACTTTCGATTCAGCATTTTAGAGCAATATTCTTCCATGCTAGATAACTATCCTAATAAAAATACACTACAAACTATAAAAATATCTACACTTAACACTAGATAACATAACAAGAACAAACAAATAACAAAAAATTTAATAATGAATAGTATGCGTAAATATCATTGTGGCACTGGCACTTGAAATCTGAAACTATAAATAATGACATTTCAAGGTTATCTCCCGACTAAGGGGTAGGGGAGTGGCCTATGACTCACATACGCTCTGCATTTGTCTGCCACAACACTTTTTTACTAAACTATGTTATAATATCTAGCCTAGCGGGGATAGTTGTTTATTACGTTATTATGATTATTTTACAATATAGTTCATGTATTTTGTGTTATTTAGTTTATATCGTTGTTTTAAAACAAAACAAACATAAGAAATAATGTGTGGGTATTAATTTTGTTTTACTAATTAATGGATTAATTTAAATAATCCATTTAAATTAATTTTTGTGTTTCCTTATGCTGTTTTCAATAACCTGGGTTTCCAATAATTTGGGTTTCGATAATTGGGGTTTTACTGTATTAAGAATATTTTATACCTATTAATAGTTATTTTTAACCTACTTTTTTATGTTTCAGGACATCTTCGTCACAAGACAGTTGTTCTAGTCACGCACCAACTACAGTACCTCAGTGATGTCGATCATATTGTTGTTATGAACTGTGTAAGCTTATTTTTATTTTAGTATATTTAAACTAGGGGTTACCCTGCACCATTAGCGTACCAACTCCGTCACTCGCTGCGCACATTACACTTTGGCCTCTGGCCTTGGGGTATGAATTTTCACTACAAATAACAGTAGGTTAACTCTATAATGTAAAATCACAATATTCAATTTATTTACAGTATCTCACTCGCATTACTTGTGTTGTTACCTATTTATTAATATAAAAACACAATGATATTATTTAGCCTTTTTCAAATGTGTTCCTAATAATCAAATTCGAAGTCCTAATAATCAAATGTGAATAAAATCGTGCTTAAAGCCGTCCCTGGTTTATCAGTATGAAATATCTAACCTCCTCACTATTACAAACACCATTATTTATATTCAAACAATCGTTAAATCTTTTTGGAAATAATTATTTACATTTGAACAGCTGATCGGTTCATATAAATCTCTCCCCGTATTATTCTTATGGCAAAAAAACATACTTTGAGGGCTTACGACACTCTTAAGGGAAAACTATTGAAGAATTAAAATCTCATTGCACAACTACGAACAGAGGCAAACAGAGACACGTCAACCATTTAAATTGGTCAAGGAATAAAGGGAGAAGTAGCGTTGACAAAAAACGGCTTACCATATTATATATAAGGATAACTTCAGGCTTTCAAGTTAAAAGTATTTATTTTTTATGATATCTGCATTATTCTAACTTTTCAGTAGTTAAAAACAACTTTAGGCTTTCACTCAATTCTCCAAGGACACAACCAATTTTTATTTGAATAAATAATGTGTGAATTCTCGATAGTGTCTCTGCTCAACATTGCTGCTCAAAGGTTGAACAATTCAGTTAACTAGCATCAGCTGTTAATTTTTCTTTGCACTTTAACTTACATATTCGATCCTACACCTGAGTAAAGCTCATTTTCTGTATGAGTAGTAAACAAATGCACCATACTTTAAGTGTATGAGCGGTGAGGCGTTGCACTGTGGTCTGATGCAATGTCAAGGATTGTGAGTTTGAATCCAGCTGCGGCTGGTATTTTTTCTGTGCAAATTTATGAATTAGGATAACACTTTTTGAATTCTTTAATCTGGCTGTAATATTTTAGTGTAAAAGGGAATTAATAACAAATATATGTTGTTTAGTAGGCATTAATATATTAAAAAGGACATGTAAAGAAGATATTACTTACATAGGACATGTATTTTATTTTTAATAAAATATTAAAAAGATATAGGGAATAGTTTTGCTCCAAAGTGTTAATGGTATAAAATAAATATAGACCATAGTTTAAAAGAAAGCAGGCTCTCATTTTCAGAGTGTAATCCATCAAATGATTGATGATAGTGATTTTATAATTAATAATTATTCTTCAAATTATAATTCTAAATCATTAAATGTTGATTGTTTAACTCTATTAACTGATTTTCAACTTGGCCATACTAACCGAACAATGACTGAAGCTAAATTGATTTAACTTCTTTACTTTAACAAAAATTATTAACTTATGGCAAAAATTATTACTTGCTTTGGATGTCACCAATGGCCAAAAAGTACAAATAAGTATTTCAGTATATTTTTTAGTTTATATCATAATTGGGAATTTTATTCCAACATAAAAAATTTACTGCATTCTGATATAATAAGAAAATATAGATTCAAGTGGACAGAGATTAAGAGTAGTCCTCGAGAATGGTACCTCTAGTGTTTATATAGGGAGGCCACTCAACTCGGAATACGCTGGGAATTCAGGTTATGGCGAAAAAACTGGAAATAAGCCTCAAATTTCTTATTGAAGCCTGGAAAACCATAATATTCCAATCAATGTGTGAGAGTACATATAATGACAGTATATGGATATGAATATAGTTGTTTTCTCTGAGAATAGAAGTTATAAGTTGGTAAAACATTTTTTGGCAGTTTTGTTTCTCTAAGAAGGGACGTGCTGCTTCCAACTTTACCATTCTACCTTCTATTTTTAGTTGTGGTCGCTTATATAGGTGTTATATTTTTTAATATGTTAGTGAGCAGTGGAAAGATTCTTTAATATCTAACCATTGTTACGATATTACTGGACCAACATAATTAATTTATCATCTCTATGATAAGGCTTCTGATATGACCGTAATAGCAGTGATTTTAATTATTGTAACCAAAAATTGTTAAAACCTATCACAACCTCATGTTTTGAAATAAAATCTCAATTATTTCTACTTACATTTGAGTAAATCTCCCAATCTTAATTAATTTTACCTACAAATAGTTGGGGGGGAAAATGCATACAGAGTATAAGTCAAGGAAAGGCTGGAATTTATTTAAGTATTAGGTAACTGATTTATTTACACGTTATGTAATATAGATTGTTTTAGCATTAATGATGTAATCCGAAAATAATAGTTTCCACATTTCACTTATTAGTATACGCCTGGAAGGTATTGAAAATAAAAAAATATACCTTTTGCAGTTGGCGACACTTAAACCATATGGCAATCATTGATTACTGCCATCAAATCTACTTTAAATTACATTAATATTATTTGATTAAAAATCAAAGAATAAATTGCTTTGAGTTGTGTAAATTGTTACTGTACGTGGACATAAATATTGTTGTGATCAAGTGGTTGTTATTAAACGAATATTGTTGTATTAGTAAATGCCAAAATCCATCGCTAAAAGAATGGCTGGTCGTAGACTTAATTTAACCTATTGCGGATTGACTTATTTAGACACGTGCGCCCCAGCAGGTACAAATTAATTTGTGCACCGGTGTGGTGGCAGAACTAATAGCGTGCTGCAATGAAACTGCAGATATTTGCTTAGATGTAACAATGGCCTGCTGGGGTACCGACAATGTAGCAGTGGCGAGCCAGGTTATAGGGTGGTGGGGACGATTTCGGAGTCATAATCTAACTATCGCGCATGCAGTTCGGGTGAAGAGATAACGTCTGAGTTATCGAATAGACTAGGCTTGGCGACAACAACGGCCTCCTCTCAGTCCTCTGTGTCTGTTTACTAACCTTAATGTCACTTGCTATATCGTTGTACCGAAGTGGACACAAACGCACTGTATCTAAACTAAATACAGTATTATATTACTCAACAAAATATAAACTGCTTCTTCAAGTTCAACATACTATTGCAATCTATAGGATATTAATGACATTTTTTATAAATATAACCCCTTTTTTAAAAATACTTAGTTGATGAATAGAGATGCTTACGCAACCTATTAGAGTCTATTGTAACTATTTGGAGGTAAAAGTAAAAACAGATTGCTTATATGAGCTGAGCTTTACTCGTCAGTGATCTGCAATGGGTTAACCCGAAATTTGTCTTTCATTACTGCATATTCGTTCACATTTTTACCAAAAGTTTTTTATTTATTTTTATGACTATGATTTTGAAAACTGTAGAAATAGTCATTAGAAAAATTTTTGTTGATCTTCACGCTTCGTAGTTGAAAAACAAATATTATTGTACTAATTTACTTATTGGGACCAACTCAACCATAAATGTGTATTCATACTAGCAAATGACAACACCAAAACCATATTTACTAAAATAATTTTACTAATTGCAATTGGAATGTAAATTTCCAAAAATTATAATAGGGGGCTAACTATTACAAAGTTGAAGCAGCGTAACCTATAACTTAACAAACAAGAGCAAAATATTGCAATGCAAATCAGTTTTTTTACTAAAATAACACTTATTGTTTTAACGCCCTACCCTTATTGTGAGATGGAAGAATGGGGTGAGGAGGAGTATACTGTGTTTTAGTTGAACTGCTTGCCAGTTTTGTTATCAAGTATTGGTCACATGATGTCTACCCTTAGATGCTAATGACTGAGGTTAAAATATTTTGATCATCTGCTAAGCCATCAATCTATCTACAAATTTGTTTAATTTTAATGTTTTAATTTCAGTTTGGGTTCACAACATTTCAATTTATGTGGATGGAAAAAATATTCATCTAGCTAGTTGCATACACTGCATTTTATCCAGCTAAATAATGTTTTTAAAATGTTTTTTCTTCATAAAAATGACAAAAATAGGTGTGAATACGAAAAAAAAAAATTGTACAACAAATATTTGTTGTTATAGACCTGTTGTCCTACATGAGAATCTTCCTCTCACAACTTTTCATTAACACCTATTGTGATATCGCTAGGTATCAGGGTGTCTACTACCGAAAAACTGGACAAAAACCTGTATATTTTTGGAAATTCAATTTTCCCTTGATAAACCAGGGAAAATTCGGGAATATCGTGTTAGGCTAGACCGCGGAGGAAAAATTTTAAAACTGAAAACAGGCCTCACTTCGCACCAATATCCCTGTCTCGGCTCTACTGGGTACAGTCCTGTATAAAGTCCATGTCATGACACTAAAACACTGTACTGTACGTAGAAATGAGAGAAGACTATTTTGTAAATAGTCTTGGCATTGACTCTACGTTGCGTTCTCATGGGGAGAAGAGAGGAAGGAAGGGTGGCTTGTGCGCAGGCACTAGCCATTGCCCTGCTCGCCCAACTGCACGACTGAGAATTTTGAACCAATAGAGTTTATTATTTTAATTAGTATGATGAAGGCGATACGATATCGTGGTCGCAAAACATTTCCTTTTTGTTAATGTCTCTTCGTCTACATACAATTCTAGCAAATAACAACAATATTATTAGTGAACAAGTAAGTTATTAATAAATATATATTCTTAATTGAAAACAAATACACCCTTGTAGTTTCGTTTCAGCGCATGTGTCATCAAATGAGATTTGGTCAATTCAAGTCAGCAGACGACACGCTTGACGACACACGCACACATTCACACAACGACGCAGAATAGGAGCTGACGATCAGCATCAAGTGTTAATATGTATTATTTAATTACAATAATTAAGTCTAGTTGTACTGCCACTGGCTCACCCACCCGCCATTCAGTCTTTTATTTTGTTATTTACTAATGGGAGACAAGACCATATGCATTATAAAGTCTAAATTTTAGTGAAAAAACTGATAGGTTATGGTTTTGTTAGAAGCAGTACTAAAATCGAGAAGGCACATAATTTTATTTTATATTTAACATTCAATGGCACGTAATCAATCAATACTCGCAAACGTTGAACATAAGAGCTGTACAAATAATTTTCATCAACTATTGATAAATATAAATAAAAACTGGTCAACTTACTGGACATTTGTGTTTTTTCTTTAATTTATAATCATATATTAGAATATTTGTGAATACTGTTATTCATATTTGATTAGTGTTGCGTTTTTGTTTATTTTGATATAAGCTATTGAATTTAGTTATTTATCCAACATATTTGTTTTTTGCCATTCTTCATTGTAAATTAATAATATTGTTTTGTTGTTTGATTTTTTATTAATTATATTTCATTTAGTTATCTTTCAATTACCTCTTTACCGAGTTTATACCTACCTTACAATGAGGTCATTTGAAAGCTATAAACAGGAAGATGAATGTATCTTAATTAATGCAGAAAAACTATGTTTATCACGTGTAATATAATATCTAGTCAGTACAATTTCAGTATTAAAGATCATTTTCAAGTTTTAATTACAGTTGTTGGGCAGTATTCTTGTACAATGTAGATACTTTATATCTTGTTCATATTATATAATAATTATAATGTACATCAGAAATTACCAAATTGAAGAAATTTATTACCACTTTTTTGTTAGTTGCTACTTTTGTATTTGTTGAAACAGTTCCTACATAACATTTTTTTATGTTCTTTTATCACTTTTTCAGTAATGTTTTAAAATTATATACTATTGACCATTGACTGATATCTCATTAATATTTAATAGTTTGCCTGTAATTCTTTACACTATTGCCTTGTTCCAGCAATATTAAAAAAGTGGAAAACAATTTTTTTCTCTTGATATGTTGCTTTGATTTTCCTTTTGTTTGAATCCATCACAAGTTTTCATTTTAATTTTGCGTCAACATTATTATGTCTATAATTACAATCCTATATACATTACCATCAATATTTATTTATGTATTATTATAAATTATGCAGTTTGCTAATTGCTCCAAGAATTTCTGAAAATGCAACAATTTTATTGTGAAACCTGTAAATTTCCTCTTTGAAAATTCCTTAAAATCAGTAGACACCCTGAACATCCACTCTAAGGAGGTAGTGTGGATACATTTTTTCTTTATGCATTTCTAAGACGCCGATCGTAGAGATATGGGTGAATATGAGGGGTGAATGAGTGCGATGAGTTACAATTACATAGTTACAGGACCATTATTATCGTTATTGGACTAAGAATATTTTCCTTCCATGGCCGGGAAATCCAGGAAATAACCCTATTATAGCAATTTAAACTACAGGCCTGCTGGTTAACCCATTGTCAACCCAATTACTGGTCTGTTTGCCTTCACCAATATACCAAATTAAGATTACAAAAATTACAGACATTCAGTACAAAATTTGTAATAATTAAAAAACACAAAAAAAGTATTGTAAACTATACTTTTCTAAATCAATATCAAATTCTCCATACTTTGAAAGAGAAAAATAATAAATTTAGAATTTTATATACATTTTTAGAATGTAATTTAGTTAATTAATTTTTTAATATCTATAAAAATTATGTTTTCAAAGTAGTGTTTTTCCTTTATTTAATTTTACCAAAATGTAATAATTGTATTTTTTCCTTGTAGACAATTTATTTCTCTTCATAGACAGTTAGTTTTCAAAATAAATTTTCAATAGAAAATTTCCTAAACCATTTTTTAAAACCCTAGCAAACTTGTAAACATAGAAGTATCATCTAGGCCTATCTCTTCAATATCCAATTCTGACCTCGGATCCTGCTCTTCAATATCACTAATGAAGATATCTCTTGACTTTCTTGATCCTCCATCTTCACTATCACAATAATACAAATACCTGTCAATTTCATTAGAATATAGATAATCATCCCTTTGAGCCATAACAAAGCACACAAATTAATAAACCTACATTCATAACAACACTGACGCTGTTCAATATCACTGTACGTGTATGGGTGGGCGAGTGGGTCAATACTCCCGTACGTGTTTGGGTGGGTGGGTGGGTCAATACCACCGTACGTAAAACCACACAGGACCTATCAGCACGTAGGATATACGAGAAAAAACTAAATTCACGGAACTCATGTTTTATTAGGTTTCAGATAATTTACTTTACCATGGAGTAATTTCACAAAAATACATATTCCAAGCTATTTGGGGCCTGCCGTTACTTATTTATAACACAGTATTTTATAGTATCACCGTTTTACTGTATTATTATTTATTATTATTATTTATTTATTTGTTTTTGTTTTTCATATGTATTTATATATATATATATATATATGTATATGTATGCACGCTTAAATGTTGTTAAGGTTAAATTGTATTTATTACTGTTTGCATTTGGTTATTAGAAATGATCAGTCACTAATTTATACAATATTAAGTTACTGTTATGAATCTTCAGAGTAGGCTATATTTCTAATTTGTTATTTATTATATTATTGTATTTATTATTACTTTTAGGTTAAAGCATGTTACTGTTGGTAATATTTTTAGTTATTTATTTATTTAACTTATCTATTAATAAGAGTAATATTATGGTTTATATTATGTGCATGAAGTGAGCTCAAGAAACCCCAGCATGAACTTTAAGAATAAATTCAACTGCTTTAGTGTAACTGGTTTTGTAAACTGTTCTAAAGCATGCAAATAAAATAAAATAAAATAAAAAAATCTCTGTACAATGATAGGCAATCCTTTATTGTACAATACAGTTGGTGGTGGTGTGTTGTTAAATTTAAAATAATGTGTAAACTCTCTATACAATGTGCATATTTAAAAATAGAAATTGCATTAGACATGTTTGTCTTCTAAACAGGGCAAAATTGAAGACGAGGGAACATACCAGCAACTCTACAGCAAAGGCACAGATTTCACCAAGTTGTTAACATCAGACGAAAAAGGCCAGGGTGAAGAAATGGACAACATGACTCCCTTAAGCAAGCGGCAATTATCTCTCCAGGTAATAAGGAAGATTCATTCACAAAAGACAAAGCAAAACTAAAATGAGAACTGATGAGGTATTTACAGAATACTAATCTTTTGCAATTTGGCACCATAACACCAACAAAGTGTGGTATTTTCTATCTATAAGTTGAATGTTCTACTTTTTTTAAATGTCATTTAGAAATGAAAAATAGTGTGTTTTTCATTTTTTATCTTTCCAAGTTTATCTCTTTAAGGAGTTTAGTAAAAATATCGCTAAAGGAGTGATGCCATTGTGGAACTTTTCCATATTAAATGATCAAAGGAGTACTGCCGTTCTTGAACAGCACATGGCCTCTTTTGTAAAGTAATTAGTTGTTATATTACGTTTTGATGGAATTTTTATATAATAAGTCCATTTCAATTAACCCTTATTACGCTGTAAACACATATACATGTAGTAATTACAAAAATAATATTTTCTAAATAATGTTACTAATTTAATCCGTCATTCCGTTTTGGTTAGTTAAGTGTCAATAAAAATAATTCGGACAATTTTGTGCAAGGTGTACTAAATACATCGTATTCAAGTGCTACATGTATTTACTTATTTTTGTATTATATATGTTATGTGCAGGCACTTTATGTCTTATCAGTTTATGTACATGTAAATTTACTCAATTATACATTTTTATTAATAGTAATAATAGTTTGTATTAATTCATATAGTGATCTATGCCTGAGGTTTACTTTCAAGTAAAAAAGTCTGCTTATTTACATATTTATATGTAAGAAAAAAAAGATAAAATAAGCTAATAAAAGTTTAAAATGTTATCATATCTTTTATTTTTCTGTACAGAACAAGAAAAAAAATTAGCAACTAAAAATATAATTTGGATTTTTTTTTTCCATAAATGAGCACATAATGAAAAATAGGCAACAGATAAATGGTGCTTTAAGGGTTAAATAATAAGCAACTAAAAAATGTTGCCTATTATAATGGCATTGTTGATCAAAGTATAAAATGATGGCTGAAAATAGAATAGTCAGCTGGCACGTTTCCCGCTTAACCTAACCAAGGGAGCTTGGTTCTCTCAATGTTTTCTACTAGTTTTGGCGGGAGACACATATTTCTTTCAATCAGCTATGCAGTTTGCCACTGTCAAATTATTTCTTGCACATGCGCTTCATCACATTAAACTGTGATTAACTGCCTGTGAGTTGCTGCTATAACTGACGTCATGGCATTTCCCACGACCAATTCAAGTTCCTGCTGGCCAGACGAGGAAACTCCAGCGATGACTTTCTTTGTGCAAACAGCCAACTCAGACCTAAGAGAAGGATAGACTGTACTACTGAATGCAATGAATGTGATGTTGGGTTTTGTTGAGGGTAGATACCGATGTTTTGTTGAGGACTACCATACAAAACAAGTATTATAATAAAATGTGAAAATGTCAACTATTTTGCATAAAAATATGTTACTTTATTCATTTATGTCAATATTAAACACTACTTGTTCATTTACTAAAGATTTAAGGATTTCTTTTCTTACTCATTTTGAAATTTTTTTAGTTTAATAGAGTTAATCCTTTTGGGTAAATATATAGTGCCGTTTCAGAACAGCGGTACTCCTTAAAGGCTTAGTAACAAAATATTTTTGTTTATGATAAGGAAATATTACAGATAATTACAACAAGTTATCATTCTGTCAGTATATTACAGTCTTTTGTTAGAATTAATTTGCAATGTTATGTTTTACAGTCTGTGATGAGTGTGGCATCCTCTATAGAAGATACTAAGCCCCAGGTGGAGCCCCCAGAAGTGGCGGAAATGCGCTCTACAGGCTCTATAGGTGCCAGAGTGTACATGACATACTTAACTGCCGGTGGTAACTGCTGCACAATGATGTTCCTCCAGGTGATGTTCGTGCTGACTCAGCTCATGATCAGCAGTGGAGACTATTGGTTAACTTACTGGTAGGTTCTTTGAGCTTTATACAAATTTAAGTTTGGAGCACTAGGCTTAGTACATAGTGACAGAAAAGGAAATCAGCATAGCTGGTACACAAAACACATGAACAGAATAGATACAGTTTGGTAAACTACGAGGGTCATTTTTAAAGTAAAAACCATTTTCAAATAGCGTAAAAGAAACTTTATTTATAGATATAAATGATACCACAAACTAAAATATGAACATTTTTTCACTTTTCTATGTAGTCACCATTAACATTGACACATTTTTGAAGTCGCGGTACCAGCTTTTGGATCCCATCATCAAAGAACTCTCCCGCCTGACTGATAAACCAGTTCGTAACTGTTTCTTTTAACATGTCATCATTTTCCAAGCACTTTCCACCAAGAAATTCCTTGAGTTTTGGAAAAAGGTGAAAATCCGATGGTGCTAAGTCAGGACTGTATGGTGGATGATCCAGTATTTCCCAACAAAATTTGTCCAGTTGCGTCTGTGTCCTTGCCGCAACATGAGGCCGAGCGTTGTCGTGAAGCAGAATGACGCCGCTAGAGAGCAGGCCCTGTCGGCGGTTTTGAATAGCGCGCCTAAACTTCAATAATGTTTTGCAATATCTTTCAGCATTTATTGTCATTCCTCGTGGCAGAAAGTCTCTCAGAAGAATACCCTTTTGGTCCCAAAAAACTGTGGCCATGATTTTTCTTGTTGAAGGTTCTTGCTTGAATTTTCTTGGTTTCGTCGGGGAGTTTGAATGATGCCATTCACTGGATTGACGTTTCGTATCAGGAGTATAGTATACAACCCACGTTTCATCACCGGTCACAATGTGACTTAGAACTCATCGCCATCTTTGTAACCCACCAAAAATCTCAAAGAATATGCCATACGCTTTGCTTTGTGTTCTTGTGTCAACATTTTTGGCACCCATCTCGCACACATTTTTTTGTAATGCAGTTTGTCAGTAACAATGTTGTAAACTACTGATCTTGAAACTTGGGAAAATTTCTGACTAAGTTTGTTAATAGTGAAGCGCCGATTTTGGCGAATTTCCTCATCAAATTTTTGTGCCAACTCTTCATTGATGACAGTAGGCCGTCCAGGTCGTTCTTCGTCATGAACACTTGTCCTTCCTTTATTAAATAGCCTACACCATTTTCGCACATTTCTATCATTCATAACACCCTCACCGTAAACTTCAAGAAGCTGTCGGTGAATTTCAGCAGGACAAACATTTTTTGCGTTTAAAAACCGAATAACTGAGCGTATTTCACAGTCGGCATAATTATTGATTGACATTGCGACAAACATAGCAGTATAACCACACAACCAGCATCGGCAGAGACGTGAAACGTAATGGCGGCGTTGACGGATACAGGCCAGGAAGTGTTATTATTATTTTTCTCAGTGTTTCTTGTTACAGAGCCGACTGGGGTAGAGTGTATTATGGGTAGGCTATATTCTCCCATGTGAGATCTTAATCCACCAATCCTATTAGCATCCTTAGCTTTATTATTTAATAAATTAACTTTTCTTTCTAACATTATTATTGCTTCTTCTTTTTTTAAGAGCATAGTTTCAAGCTGAAATGTATGGCTCTTAAGATGTTTAATTACTTCATTTGCCTCATTCAAGTCCTCTGTTAGTGTTTTAATAATCTCATTTTGCGTCTCAAGCTCCTGTGTTACATCATTACTTATTTCTATTGCTTCCCTATCGTTCCCTAAAGTAACATCAACAGACAGACATTGATTGCAAATCCATTTTTTATAGGATTTTTTCAGGCTGTTAAATTCTTCTTGAGAAAGAGAAGTACATTTTACATGATACCACTGTGTGCACATTCCCTTACATAGAACAGAGGGACTTATTTTAGTTATATTTTTTGTGCATTGTCCACAGGGATATTTCTGAGTTTTATTTTTCATTATTTTATATGTACAGTATATTTACACCTCAGATGATTCGCTTCAGAATATTTTAATTTTTGTCTTAGAACTCACCAAAAACAAAAAATCAATTAATGTGTATTAATTAGAAAGTATAATCAATCATTCACAACTGCTTACACCAAAGCAGTCCCGGTATGAGTATAGGACAGTTCATTAATTGATAATGAGACTGACCTTGAAGATAAGCATGGGTGGCTATTGTTATCAATGTCAATGTTATGAATGTCTGGCCATACACAGCTGTTACAGCCTCTACGTCACCAGCAGTTACTGTTACAACCTGACTGTTGCAACTTGTCGAGATTCACTACTAGAATCAAAGTAGATCCAGTATATATGCCTTGTGATCAGGTTAATATAAATCATTAAATTTGAATTTTTTTATCCAGTCAAATATTAGATAATAGTCAAATTTGATGTCTCCAAAGTGTCTTCTATTAGTAGCTAGTGTTTAAAGGTGAACATTTTAATAATAAAAATGGCATAAAAACATGTACTTCAGTCCAGGGTGAGTATGTTGATAGTTTTATATTCAATTTAAGTTTATTTACTACAAATTTAATCAGAAACTATGGACTCACGGCCAGCTATTGTTTCAAGACAATACATTTATTCACACAACACTCACTAATTTTGTAATATTACTACTACTATTTATAAAAAAAGGTAGCACTGTAAAATTTAGCACTAGTACTTGATTATCACTAGTCATATTTTTGTTGTTTCAGGGTTAATATTGAGGAGGATTTATTGAAAGGACCTGTATTGTTCAACTCATCACTGTTAGATTCAGTGAATAGCTCGTCACTGCCAGATTCAATAAATAGCTCACTGCCAGATTCAATCAACAACACCGCCCACTTCACAGGCTCCCTACTAGGTGTGAGCTTGACACGTGATGTCTGCGTCAACGTATTCTCAGCCATCATGTTCACCACTGTCGTCATTACCTTGGTCCGCTCATTCATGTTTTTCTTCATGTGTATGCGGTCGTCCCAAAAACTCCATGACCGAATGTTTGATTCCATCACACGAGCTACCATGTACTTCTTCAATACCAACTCTTCTGGTATGTGTGAGAGTTTATAGTGTTGAGTTTTACGAATAGCATAATCACTAGTATACAAAATTAAAGTAATTGGTGTTTAATATAAATTAATCGTTCAGCATCAGAATTATTTTATATGTTCAATGTTTATTATTCAATGTTTTAATTATTTTTCAATTTAATAGTATGTATTTCTTAAATTTTCAGTGATTTAATGAACTGAATTTTGCTCCTTTTCAAAAACATTTGTTTTGATGAATCATTGATAGGAATGAAAAACATGTGCCCAGTACATACAGTATCTACCAAACAAAAAGCACAAACAATTTGGTATAAAAAAGTTTGAACTGTATGACAGTCTACTAATTATGTTTGCCTTATCAAATTCTATAGTGAGAAAAGCTTTCTGAATACAGATGACAATACTCCATTTACTGAATAAGTTATTTTTTATTTATTGACTAAGATCAATGTTTTAGATAATTGTTTTTTATTTTTTTTAAGTTATTAATTTATAAGACACCGATCGTCAAGATATGAGCAAATATGGATTTCGAATGAGTGTAGATGAGCGAATGTAGTCATTGTTACAAACTAAGGCCGACTATTCCTTAGAAAGTGTCATTAATTAATAGCCCAATGACAAATGAACAGCCGGTGGTTATCAGCTGATCCTTATCAAAATGTAACATGACTCTGATTGGGATTGAACTGAGAACCTTTAGCATATGATCTGGGATTGAACCAACTACGCTACAGACCAATTTTTTATACCAATAATTGGTATAAAAATTATCACTACTTTACCAACAATTTTTATACCAAGGTCCCTCTGGCATAAAACATTTTTGATTGGTGTTAAGGATTTCGATTAATAATGATTGTATTGTTCATACCGTATATACTCGAATCTAAGCCGCACTATTTTGACCGCAATTTGACCGCAAAAACAAGGGTGCGGCTTAGATTCGCGTGCGGCTTACATTCGCCCAATTAGAGTTGAAATGCCAAGTGGTGCTAAAAGCATTTCTGAGGGCAAAAAACCAATTATTTAAACTTTTGGGCTGTGAAATGGAGGGTCTATGCAGTGTTTTCTCAGACAGCTGCACAGTCACTAGTTAATTTATACAGTCGGTCAGTCAGGTGCAGTGGTGAGATAAGGATCACGGAGGGGAGGGGAAGGGGGTGTGTGATGGGGAGAGGCTTCAAACAGGTTTGCAGGGGGGAGGGGAAGGGAGATTGATGGGAGGAAGCAACATTGCGATAACTCAGTTTTTGTGCTAGGTGAGGGACGCATTCTCTTTCCCACTTCCTTTCATAACATTCTGTTATCCTGTCTTCTCCTTTCAACCTCTGTCCTTCTAGGACAAAATATGCGTCTTCAATACTTTTGAGTTTTGACTCACTCACTAGTTCCAACAGCTGTGAACTACCGGCTCACTAACTCCAAATTGGCGCATTGCTGCTCTGTTTCCATTTTCGTCTGCATAACTAATTACTTTCCTTTTGAAAGAAGCCATGTAATGGCATCTTTGACTAGCCATAGTTTGGTGTTCACTACATTCACTACTTACTAACTAAATACGGTAACACTTTCACTAATCACTACTTACTAATTAAATAATACTTTGACTAAATAATTTCAATTAGGTTAAGTCAGCATAGCAATAGGCTAGTTCACAATAAACCAAACAACAACAGTGGCTTTTGTTTTGAGTTTTTATTTGTTTCTCCTTTCATCTGTCATTTGCCGGCTGTAGTAGCTTGCCAACCTCAAATAATTGTTTGCCCTTTTTGAGGGTAATTTTAGAGTTAGAGGGTATTTTCTAAGACAACAATATTCATGTTTAGCCGGTAAAAATATAATTACAGTAATGATAAGTTATTCTTTTGATATGGTTTTAAGATTTGAAGCTAAAAACCAATGTCTCTATCATAAAATAACAATAGGTAGATAGCCAAAAGGGTAATTTTTAGATTTTGGTTGGCAGCACTATCCAAAAGATGAGGAGAATAATTGGCTTGAAAGACAGTGGGGAGAAATGTAGAAGGGTGGGAAGGGGAAGTGGTTTGTTTTGCAATAGAAGTGGGTGACGTCAAAATGAGGTCACCAATCAGGGATAGGAGGGGCGGGGCTTAGCGGTATTTGTTTTCTTCCACTTGTCATCTTGTTCTTTGTCCTACATGAGCTTGTTCTGTACAAGATAAGGTTTGTGGCTCTACAGAGAAGCTTCTGTGGGTAGAGCACATGAACAGGTGATTGTTAAACACAGTGTAGGACTGTATCGGTCTCTCTCACTTCCTTTCCTTCTTGAAGCAGTTTAGCCTCAGTGTCCAGTTAACACTTGCCGTATCCAGTCGCTTTACTGGGTAGATACTTTGCCTATGAATTATGGAATACTCTTGTGTAAAACTAGTTTTGGGACAAATGGGTATAAATAAAACAAGTTTATTACTAGTTTTTATTTAAATACATCATGTAACTAAGTAACTTATACCAATACTTCATTTGTAAATACACTTTACATGACTTTCGTCAATTAATAGAGCTCATTTTGTGATCGCTAGATTGCCGTTTTTCCTGGATAATATTGCCCGGTAAACTGGGTGCGGCTTAGATTCGAGTGTGGCCTTTTTTACCTAATTTTCAATCAAAAACAAGGGGTGCGGCTTAGATTCGCGTGCGGCTTAGATTCGAGTATATACGGTATTCAAATTCATTTTGTTAAGCTCTCATATATCATATTCACTCATCATAAATTTATATAGTATACATATTCATAAGTTTTTAGTGTGCATTCTAGAGCCATCAATCATAAAGGCTGTGTCACCCTTATTACATTACTCCTTCATTCAAGCCCCAGTCCTTCTCTGTTCTCTCACTTTACAACCTCTATCTCACATTTCTCTTTTTTCTATTAATTTTGTATTCTCTAACAATAATTCTCTTTTCCCTAAACTAAATTGTATAACCCTTTTTTTTACTCATAAATTGCTGTGTTCAACGCCTATATTATATACTAGGGGACACCCCTGCACGCTTCGCGTGCCAACCCCGACGCTCGCTACGCTCGATACACCTCGGCCTTCGGCCTCGGCATGTAACTATTCAATACAAAAATCGGTATATTAACTATATAACGTAAAATTACAATATTACATTTCGGTACAGTATCTCACTCACACTAATTGCTTTGCCACCTATTTAGCCTATTTCAAGAGTGTTCATTTCATTTATTTTTGTTTAACAGCTGAAGATTAAACTCATAGTAAAATATTAACCCTTAAAGCGCTGAATAAAATTTGGCCCAAGTCTCAATAGCGTGCATATAACTTTATTTTTTTAATTTTATTTTTTTCAAAAGTTTAATTTATTTTCCACTTAATGGACCTTTAAGTAATAAAAAATAGCCATTTCATAAAAATTTATTTAATTTTACATTTTGTAATATGACATAATGATTAAAACAATTTTATGGAATACGCTGCTATATATTCAGTTAGTACAATAACTTTAGTCTAAATTTAAACAATATAAAATAAAATGAAAAACAATCTCATTATATGTTATCAAATAAACTATAATACAGTAATGGAATTAGTTAGTAGTTTTGGACAGTATGATACACTTCAAAACATCCGTCAGGGTGAAGTGTGGGATGTTCCGTGCAGGTCTACAACAACGACGTAGAAACAAAAACTCAACAATAAAATGAAACAAACCAACCAAAGAATAACTACAACGATGTAAACAAAAGCTTAGTGATGTCAACTAGACAGACTCTTGGCTGTGACTGGCGACACTGGCACTGGCAGGCGAACTGTCTAGCGAGATCCGGTTATATCCGCATTCCGCGCTATGCGTCAGTCGTCACGGCAACGAAAATATCATAACAGCTGTTTCTAACTTCCTGTTGTGTGAAATTAAACCAGCTTGCATCCGGTTGGCTATAAATAAGCATTTAAAGGCTTTTGTGCCCATTTCCGGTTATGAAGTGTACTATTAAATAAAAATAACCTAAAAAATACATCAATACGCATATGTCCGTATGCCGCGTTTAGAGCTATTTTCATTGTACTGATATATCCGTATGCCGCGTGATAAGGGTTAAATAGTATAATGTCAAACATTCAAAATAGACATGTTTATTTATTTACAAAACAGCTGTTATTAATTTACTTAAATCAACCCAATGTTATCCTTATGGACCAATCTTTTAAGGGTGCTTTATACCCCTTAGGAGTACTTTATCAAGATGAAAATACTTTAGTTGTCCTATTTAAGTTCTAAAGAAACAGTGTACAAAATTTCAGCTCTCTACCTACATGGGAAGTTGGAGAATTAGTGATGAGTGAGTGAGTGAGGGCTTTGCCTTTTATATAATATGACTTATATATATATTATATAGATATATAAGTCATTCAGATAAGTTTATGACTAGACGGAATCTTATAATTGAAATTGTACAGTCTCTTGTAGAAACTGAAGAAGTCCAGCCAGACCATGACACCATTCTGCACAAAGACAAGTTACCTGGCAAAACAAAATGAAAGTGTATAATATGCTCACGCCCTAACAAACGATACAGAACAACATTTTACTGTCCAGATTACATTGTTGGTGTTCATAAACATTGCTTCCATAAACTAGATCACTACTAGAGGCCCACTTGGGGTGAGAGAAAGAGGGAAACCTTCTGAAAGTGACTCTGACTAAACGTTGAGGCTTTCCGTGTGTTGCATGTTATATATGTGTATATTTATTCTCAAGATTTACAACTATAACTAACCCTTACAAATTAAGTGTTTTTGTAATCTAAGATAATATCATGGGGTTGCAAACTTTGAAACAAAAAATGGTTTTTTTCGTCAACTTATAACTTATACAGTTTGGAAATTTACCAGGTATTTGAAAATGTTTTTTATATATTATAGTATAGTTCATTACAAATAAAATGATGTTTGTAGTGAATCAAATAATGAATTTGTGTACATTTAAAGAAATATTTGCGTAACGGTTCAAAATGGCTGAACATTTTAGGTTAAAACAGTGAACTCTAGGTGGGTTAAATATCTACTACTAAATGTGTACTGGACTGTTTTGCACATAATTTCTAAAGGGACAGTATTTAACCAGAGCACACACTTCAAAATCAGATTTCAAAGTTTTAAATTGCTTACTAGAAAGTTCACTCAAGTATTAATCAAATTTTTATAGAATTGGAAAAATTATTAAAATTAAGAGCCATTATAATCATTCTTAAATTCGTAACAAAAATAGATAGTTAACAGCTAGGGTAAATTTGAAAATATGATTGCTTTTCACTGATTAATTCTGTCTTGTAGGTCGAATTCTGAACAGATTTTCCAAAGACATGGGCTCCATTGATGAACAGCTTCCAGCCACTCTCATAGATTGTCTACAGGTGATTAATAACATTGTTATGTAATTGTACTGTGTACAGATGGCCTAGCCTAACTGTACTTGCCGACTCGACTGTACTAACCAGTATCAGGACGTACTATTATTTCATTTTTGTGTCCAAAGACCAATAAATATTTTAAACATACCTAAACAAATGTTTAAAGTTTCATTTATTCTTTAATAACATAACGTTATGATCACTCACATGTTACTAAAAGATATTTACCATATATTTTTAAAGTGTTGAAACCATATTTTATTTGTTTATTGTAATTGAGATTATTTACTTAAATAAGATATGTATTAAATTAGCAGTATTTAAATGTTACTATTAGTAAAGAGTCAATAATGTTTGTTAGAAATGTCTAGGCTTAGTAACAAACCGTAATAATTAGTTGCAATGGATTAGAAAGATAGGTAACTTTTACAAATGGAATTGATAAAAACTAATTTGTTACGGGTATATTTCTGTTACACCAGAAACTAATATTTTCTCTTTTTCATCAGCTGACCTCGGATCATCCGACTCTCTGGGTTATCCGACCATGCCTAATTCCGCTTATAGCCAAGCAGCGCACCAGCGTTATCTCTTGTTTTATTTCCTGTCACAACAAGCAGACATCCGCATTCCTTTTCTATGTTTCATGCTCATTTTATCGTAGTTAACTGTAGTCTGCTGACCAGTTCAATGTAGCGTACATATAGCATAATACGGTCTGTGTGATCATACATATAATATAAAAACTACACATTTTATAAACTTAAGTTTAGGTTAAAGGGCACTAGGCCAGGAATTAGTATATTGGAAAGAATAATATTAGGAACTGATTACAGGGCAAACTGCCACCCACTTTTTAAAAAGCTTAACATCCTAACTCTGCCTTGCCTGTATATATTTGAAATTTTAAAATCAGTCCACAAGAATCTACTATATTACAAACAATTTAATACTGAGTACACTTACACTACTCGTAGCAAAAATGTACTCAATTTTCCTGCACATAAATTAACTTTGTTTGAAAAGAGTCCAATTTATATGGGTATACGACTTTATAATAAATTATCAAATTCATTGAAAGGTCTACCAGATGTAAAATTTTTGCAGAGTGTGAAAGATTTATTATTATTGAAGGCTTATTATTCAGTTAATGAGTTTCTAGATGATGACAACTTAATCTAATCAAATAACCATGTAAGCAGGCATAACTAGATCGGATTTTATAGAATATATTTGTTATTTGTTGTTAGTTTGTAAGCGGATGTTAATTATCTGTTTAGACTTAGTTGCAAATCTGTGACAATGCACCAGTTGGTTGTTACCTTGTAACATGTTATTTCCAATGTTATGTGCAAATAAAGACTTGACTTGACTTGACTTGAGATAGGACATCAGCAAACTTACCTTAGAAGACAAGTTCACTAACACCAGAGTAGTAGTAACATACACAAAAAAATCATACACAAAAGAATCACATAACACACGTGTGTTATGTGATTCTTTTGTGTATGTTACTACTACTCTGGTGTGTAAGTGAACTTGTCTTCTAAGGTAAGTTTGATGATGTCCTATCTCTCCAATATACATTTTATAAACTACAATTCTTCTATAAAAATCTCTTAACAACCTTAATTCTGTAATATATAGAATTTTAGATACTGTAAAGCAGCTGTAAGCTGTCCTTTAAATCCAAAGTACGTTGGGGTCTGTTAAATTGAGGGTTTACTGTATTTTCTATTTATAATTAAGGCCGATGTACAACTATGGTATAAAAAAAGACCCTTGAAAATGTCTTTAGAGTGAGTGGTATAAAGTTAGGAGAGTGATAAAAATAACATATGTCAACATTAAGTAGTCTAAATTCTATTTGTAGGCCTGAATGAAAATCTAGCTCGGTCAAAATAACCGATGTTTCTTTATAAGTTTAAGTATTGTGCTAGACACAGATAGCTTTTGAGAATTGAGTTTCATACATAGAAGTAAAAATTATGCCAATATATAAAATATTTTACTCTCTGTATATTTGATAAAAAACTATCAATTCCAAAAATATTTACTTTGTTCTTTTTAATTCTTTGGTTTAGTTGGTAATCAATTTATTTTGTTACAGATTGGTTACAACATAATCGGTATCATCATAGTGGTGGGAGTGGTCAATTTTTGGCTGGTGATTCCTACTTTTTTCATCGGTATCCTGTTTTACCACCTGCGGAGCTATTATCTGTCAACTTCTCGCAGTGTCAAACGTCTGGAAGGAGTCAGTAAGCAGTTGCAGTTGATGTCTTTTACTTGCTTATTCAATTAAAAACATCTTAACCTTACTATACATTATGATAATTGGGATCGTAGAGCTACTGCAGTTATATAACTTGAAGAATTGCTTAAATCATATCACTCGTATCGAGTTTAATAAAAACTCTTATACTAGAAGTAGAAGAATGATAATGTAGTAGGGATGTGTCGATACCAAAAGTCGATTCTTGAGGAAAGTATCGGTATCGAGAATCTACGGTATAATGTCAATTCGATACCTGGCACTGGCGGCGTTTGCTGTTCTTGTTTCGTGTAAAAAATAAAATTGAAAACTGAAAAAATTTACAGAATAATAAAATAAGTTTTGTCACATTATGTACGATTTAAAAATGCACTGAATTATAGGATACTGAACTATCACACACGAAATAAAAATTACAAAATCAATATTAATTAAGTTACTGTAATAATTTGTTGTAATATTATTGACAATATTATCATGTGATATATTTTAATTTTCTCTCTTAATAATAATGTTGGTCAGCCATTGAAGTTCAAGGCAACTACTACATAATATAGTTAAATGTTTGAAAATTAATATCCCGGTTGTAAATAAATTAAAACTTGCCGGAAGGTTATTATAATTTAAAAGACAAATAATGATTAAGTTACAAATATTGTAAAATACATTTGGTCAACCTTTTGAATCCCATTTCCGCAATGGCGATAATGCATCGTGTTGAGTTTGTGCCATTTTCACTGATATTTATCAACAGAATGTCAGGAACAACTTCGGCAAACTTCGATACTGTTCGGTATTGTTTTACTGTTAACATGTGTTTTTGATTATGTGTCAGATTTGGGATAGACACATTTCTGATGTTGTTTATTTACTCATCTGTCATTTGTAAGCACAAAATGGCGGAGGGATTGCGCATATTGCACATATTAAAAAAAAATCTCAGTGCAGATTGTCTCAGCACTTTATAGTTAGTGAATTTATTCGTGATGTTTGTATGGATAATGATTTAGGCTGTATTGAACAGCTCTGTATCTGTTCCTGGCCATTTTAGTAACAAGACTACACTCAGCATGACAACCAGGTTAATTTATACTGAAATTATTCTAATTTTAATTTATTTTAAATGTTTTCTTGAGAGAACGTTTGTTTATTTGACATTGGTAACAAGCATTGATATGATGAGAAACATGGCTATATTGATCATAAAATTTTTATTTATGTAATATTCAGTATATTACATACACAAATTGCTTGGTCTACCATGAAAAATGATAAATTATTTTAAGTTGCTTAACATAGAAACATAGTTAAGAAATATGCCAGATAGTTGAAAAAACACAGGCAGAAAGTTAGGCTACCCTATTAGATCGAAAACTCAGGATTCAAAGGGTTAAAAGAGTGGTTGGTATAACATTAAACAACCTTAATTTTGACTCAAATCTGTCTGCCGTTCCAGATAAAAAAGACGATTTGTTGTTTCGTTTCCCTCACGAAATGCTCTACTTTATGATGCTTGTTTTAAAGTTAGGTTATGTTATTGTTACTAGGCCTAGGCATATTGGTTTTATTTTTGTTGTTGATAAATTTGTTAACTAAAACGAAATATTAAATTGTCGACAAAACAACAATTTAATTGTAATAATTCTAAGTAAGTGACTTAAATTAGTCCAATGTCTCCTCAAGTGTAGCAATATTTTACCATTGACTGAGAATGAAAAATTTTCCAAATGTAACATATGTGAAAAAATTATTTCTCGTGGTGTTAGTAAATCAACTTCGAGTTTAATTAAACATTTAAAATTTCATAAGATAAAGTTAACAAGTTTGTCGGAAAGTTCTGCAGGTACACTAAAATGTGGTAATTTGGATACTTATTTTAAGAAACGGAATGATGAATTGTCAAAGATTCCAGCAGCAGGCTTATGTCTAGATCTGGATATGAAAGAAGACTTGATGATTTAGCTTTATGTTCATTCAAGATTGCATCTAGACTGAAGATTCACCTTCTTGTATATTCAAAAGAGTCTAAAACTAGTCTAGAAACGGTACAGATTCTGGGGAAGTGTGTGGTAGTGACAAAGTAATCCAATAATACATGGATTACTTTGTATCACACAGGCACACAAAAATGTGCTGTCAGTCAGTTTACTTAAGAAGAAATAAAACTATAACAGATTTTTATAATTAGGAATCAAAAATTCAGTTGATCCTAATTTATCTGACACAAACCAGCTGTGATGATGTAAAACTAAACATGATGGATATTAGGGAGTTATAATACAAAAATTGCATTAAGATTTTCAAAGGATCTAGCACATAGATTTTCTTTATCTTAATTAAACAAAACTTATCCTCCAGTAGTAGGGTTACAGCACACTGTCACAGAGCCAGATTGTTTCAATAGTTTAAAATGTCTACCAACAAATTATGATAATCAAGAAACTGTTATTTATTTATCACTTCCTTTCATGTAAAATATAAAGGAATGTATTAATGTATATTGTACTGTACAATCTATGTAGTAATGAAATGTTATATGATTTATACATTTTATAAAAACCCCTATTATTACATTAAAATAAGAAAATTGTTACAAGAAATGTGTTCTAATATTCTACAAGGTTGCCCATAACCAAGGTCTCCAACCAGCTCCTGATGTAACGGAGAGAGCCAGCATAAATCAGACACCAGCACCGTGATCCTTGCTTCCCCTACTATTAGATTGCTATTTTTCTAAAACACTCAGTAATCAGTATTGGCCTTTAGTGATGGAACGGAAAATTGAAACTTCTGCTAGTGTGAATTGAGGTCTTTTGGTCGGTGATTATATTTTTGTGGTTTAAGGAGACAACTCCTATTGAAATCCATTACCAGTTAACCAAAGTGTATGGAGAGCGAGAGAGGTGTATGGACATTAAAAATGTTCGTAAGTGGTGTAGGTGTTAGCAGAGGATTGCATAAATATTCACGGTGAGGCCGGCCGCGGCCTGACCTTCAGTTTCAGTTGAGATAGTGATGAAAGTTAAGAAACTTTTCCTTGCGGATTAGCGTATTACTGTATTAGAGATTGATGAACAATTATAGAATGTCTCCATAACTACTCTGGAAGATTTTGACAGATATTTGGAGCACTACAAGATGTGCGCCAAGTGGATGCCGCGGATGCTTAACAATGAACACAAAAGTAAGTGTATGGAAAGTGCTTGTGAGTTTCTGCTGGTGCACACATTTTTCCCAGTCTTGTTTAGTGACCCTATTAAGTGCTTTGTTCGTTAGTCGCTCAAAACTTGCTATCCTAAAAGTATTTTTCCGTGTAGCAACTTCTCCCTTTACTTGAGCCCAGAAAACATGGTAAGGTGGTAGGCAGATGACTTCATGTCCCATTTCAAATCATATCTTAACAGTTTCAAAAACCTTTCTAGGTAACCAAACTTAGGTAACATTCCAACGCAAACAACAGCTTCTTTCTTAATTATTTGAATCATGCTTCTATACACTCCACATTTGTTTGTTTCTGAACTTGCTTAAAATTCATGTTCTTTACTATTTCAGGGTTACTGGACAGTTTCTCAAAAAATTTACAAATATTTGTGATGATACTTTAACTCTGTTCAAATTTCTCTTCCCATAATGACTTCCTAGTGGTTGAGTCTGAGGTACACTCCTGTTATCAATACTTTCATTTTCCATATTACTCAAACTGTTTGAACTCATAATAATTTAGATAATACAAGTATAATTTAATAATAAAATGTAAAGCGTAGGTATAACAGAACGTAATAACACAAACAGTTACAAACCTATACAAGCATATTAAACTTTATAAAATAAAGATTATAAACTTAAAATTAATCACGAAAATAGACAAAATAAAAACAATACTCCACGTAGTTTGATCAGGTTATTTTTGTAATATTTATGACTTGCAAATGAAACCAAAATAAACAATTGCATTGAACGGAACAGCTGAAGAACTGCAGTTACTATTGGCAATTAGTGGAATTGCAGATATGGCATTACCGCTAGGTGATAGGTGTAGAGGGGAGTGTCTTCAGCTCAATAAGCCAGGCTTAGAATTATATGACGTGTACTCTAGTGCAGTGGCTATTGAATGAAAAATAGTGTTGGCTTATTAGAAATACACTTTTCGCACTAGTAAGGCACATCTCTCACAGCAACTTTTGGCACTAAAAGGGTTAATGATTAAACAATATTACAATGTATATTTAGAAATGTTGCAATAAATGAAAACAGATGATATAACTAAAATGATATGTGTTGCAAACCATTTTAATAATATAATGTTTTTTCAATATCCTTTATGAGACAAATACACAATTTGTAAAAACACATCTTGAAGGAAAACTAGCCATAATTTTGTTCAACAATTGCAATTTCTAATGCGAGTGAATTATGAACTGGAACTAAATAATGCAGCCATTGATAGGGTAACTTATAGACTTGACTTTACCTTGCAATACACCTTCTCTGGAGGTGAAGTTCTCCATTTATTTTGCCTACCTGCCCCACGTGCCATTTATTTTGGGTATGGATCTCATAGTTTATTTTCTGTCGATTGGTGCAAGTTGTGATAAAAAACCCCGTTGTTGTTACAGCTCGGAGCCCAGTGTTCAGTCACTTGAACGCTACTCTCCAAGGCCTGACCACAATCCGCGCCTTTCATGCAGAGCAAATACTAGCAAGAGAATTTGATATCCATCAGGTATTTTATTTTTTTGTTTTGTTATAATTTATTGTGACTGCATTATAATTTTAAGTAATTTTTGCTCTCTTATAAACTGGTCTCTGAAGTTAGATATTGTTCAAGTTTATGATGTGTTATTTAATTCAATTGAAACATACTTCTCTAGTGGTTAACTTAGAAAAGTTTAACGTTTGCTTTGAATTTAGTTTTTTATGTAATTGAATTGATTTTGAAAGGGATCTGCCAGCACAAGCCTGGCTACCTGGACATGCCAGTTTTTTATTACACAGTTGTTGATTAAACAGATGCTAGAGACAGAGAGGAGACATCGTTACCTCCATCAAAACTATGAGAGAAAAAGAGTGCTTTTTAAGTGTCAAAACCTACCGAATATATCTTTACATGCACAAGGATTTAGAGAGCTTGCAAAACATTTTCAGTGACCTTTGTCCTATCAACCAATCAGTACGACTAGCTGTAATATCACAGACCACTAAATAACGAAGTTAAGCACTGAAGCTCAAACTATAATTTTATGTTAAAAATGTTGCCCGATCATCACAAAATTAATAATTATTTAATTACTATGAAGAAACTCTTTTATTGGATATTTGTTATTTTATACAAATTGAGGTTTTTCAAAAGCAAGATACGTTCTAGTTGTTATTGGTTTTGATAGTGAATACTTATATTTTGATCAAGATAATATGTGTAATTTTTTTACTTTTAGTATATGTCACTCTATCTATATACTAGTTAATAAAAACCTGAACTAAAATATAAAGGAAGCTTTATACTACTAATAGTTCAATAAATTCTAACTTGAACCATTAGTAGAATTCAATACTAGCCTAACTTGCCGTCAACATATTAATCCATTGCTTCAAAAGCTTAGCAAAGCTTTTTATGCTATTTTAACTCTCTCCACAAAATTGTAGATCCAAACGCCCTAAAACAAGTTCATTTTGCATATGTACATTCCCTGATTACATATGGACTGTTATTTTGTGGAAGTTCTTCTGAATTATTTAAGGTTTTTCTAATGAAAAGAAAATAATTAATTAGACTCATGACAGAATCTCCTCACAATGACCCTTGCAGGAAATATTTTCAAAATTTAGAGATTCTTCCTCTGCCATCAGCTGATTTGTTCCAGTCTCAGCTTTGTGTGAAGTCAAATTATAAGGGATTATATACCATGAATTACACACACAGCTACAATACTAGGAAACATTTCCATTTTGCAGTATTCATCGAACAACTTTTCTCGAAAAGTCACCTTTTTACTCCAGTGGAATACTATACAATCTTCTACCAGTTGAGTTAAAAGGCCTAGATGTTTAAAAGATGTTTAAGAGGAGACTCTTTAAATATCTAATTTCAAATTGTTTTTACAGTGTCTCTGACTATTGTCAGGATTCCACATCAGGACGGGTGGTTTAACAGTAGCGAAAGCTGCTTATTTGGTGTATATATATTTTAAGCTGCACATCTATGTTTGTTATATATTTATTGTTGTTTTATTTCATTGTTGTAACTTGACAAGTCATCTGCCTAGCTCTATTTAAGTGTATTATGTGTCTATGACTATTATATATATAAATAAAATAGACATATGAAATGAAACAGTATCAGTATCACAGGACTGTAACTGCCAGACTGATTAAGGGCTGAATTGTATGAACATTGTTGATACAAATCTAAAATTTATTTAAATAATTAATAAAATCTCAAACTAATGACTACACAATTCTATAACAAAATTTATGCCCAGGATCTACATTCATCAGCCTGGTACATGTTCATGGGTTCAAATCGAGCGTTTGGTCTGTGGCTGGACATTGTTTGTCTCATCTACATCGGACTGGTGATTTTCAGCTTTTTAATTGGCTCAGGTATGTAATGTAGTTACAACTTGCTTGATTTTATTAGGTTACTCACTGTTAATCACGCAGTTAAGTTTTTTCTTAACAAAATTGATCCCATGTCAGATTTACTTTTAAAAGGTCTAAGAACCTTTTATGAAAGAGAAATTTGTTTTTTGGACTGCACCTCATTTACAATTAAGGACTTTGGTTTGTATTTAAGGTGCATAACCACATTATAGAGGAAACCTCGTAACAATTTCATAATTATACATTGTTTTGCTAATCATTATAAAAAATTAATTGTCAATTACACCACAGGAGAACCCAATATCAGACATAACCTCACTTTTGAGATAGTACTGATTATTTTTCAAAATGACATAGCATCATGCTTTAGTTGCTCTATGAACATTATTTACAACTAATGCTGCAATAAGAGCTTCAGGAAATTATAACTCAAATTTTATATCACAAATGACTGAAAGATACTTGTTTCATCAATAAGACGCCTTTTTATTATTTTTCTTACTTAACCAATTTGTTGGTGCAGATCAAATCAAATGTAAAACAATTACCTAAAAAAAACAAATCAGAAGTGTAAACACTTAAATGATTTATGTTAATTAGCTACACATCACATCACATTTTTTTTTTTTTTTATTATATTTCGGTTTTACAATCTGAAGCAATTTTCAAACACTTAACAACATAAACAGTTTTTAGTACAAATGTAAATTAATTAGTTGATCATATGTTTCTTAAAATATTTAACAGATGATTTGGTAAATGAAAATGGTTGAATATATACTATATAAATTTTGATACAAATTGTTTAGTCACTTATTAATTTTGAATTTTATTTAATAATTCTGATTTAATAATAGGTACGTATATGGGCATAAGGTGGTACTCGGTTGCAAAATGTAGCTTTCTACAGCCATACATGCTGCTTCTTTTATTGTTCTTTCTTTCCACTTACTTTCTTTATATACTATACTTACTGCTGTCAATTGCACCTTATGCTCTTCTACCAAAACATGATCTGAAAATTTATAATAGTTTTCCAATTGATTTTTTATGCTGTTTTTATATTCTTCTATTCCCTTTTTTACTGGTCGAGATGTTTTTCCTAAATAATTTAAATTACATTGACAAGGAATTTTGTATACAACATTGTTGTTTTCTTGATTCTGATTGTATATTTTAACTTTTCTTAGTAAATTTCCAATTTTTTTTGTAGCAAATATTAATGTTAACACTTACAGATATTAGGAAGAAAAATTAAGTAGATGCTAATGAAGCTATGAACAAAAAAACAGTAACTATGATTAACACTTTAGCTGCCGTGTCAGTCCAGTACGCCTGACGGCTCTTTGTCTCAGCTAGATGCCGTCGGGCCACTACGCCCAACATTGTTGCTAAGCAGCCTTTTGGTTATTTTATTGTTACTCAACTGGTCCTGCTTTCTTAAAGAAACCGATCACACTTTATTGTACTGCAAGCATCATACTATTTACTAAGTTTTTGGTTGTATACAAAGTTGTTCATAAAACTTTAAATCTTAGCATGTTCTACGGGCAAGTTGTCGGGAGTATAGGCTCGACAAACTTATTTAGTAAATTTTGGTATTGAAATAACGTAATACATATTGAATACTGGATCACTTTCATCATGCAGTCAGTGTAGCCAAACCATGAAAACAAATTTACCTCATAATGTGTCAGGCCAATATGCCCGACAGAGTTATTTATGTGCCGTATACGCTACTAAAAAAACTGTGTCGGGCCAACACTCCCGACATATTTATATACATATAATGCCTATGTATGTACTATTTCTATACTCAGAAATGGTGGCATAGTAAATATAATGCATCATTGTTTTAAATATTTGCATAAAAGTTTTTGGCAATTTAGAGCAAAAATACTCATTTTAAAGATGGCAGCTAACGTGTTAAGAAAATATTCTACTGTAATCAGTCTAGTTTTTGGTAACCAGTACAAGTTTGGAGAATTTAGGAGTAATAAAAAGCCAATAAAATAAATACTGTATAACAATACATCTGATTTATCAAATCGAGAAAATTCTTGCAATTAAGAAATTTTTAAATACAGTACGGTTACAGTAATCCAAATATTTGTTTGCAAGGACCTGTTCAGACTATCTAATTGTCTCGACTATCGAGGTTTGAGGGAACAATGCCAATTATTCCATAAAATCACAATTTTTAATGAAATAATAAAGTATAATATTTTATAAACATAATAACGGGAACAGTAATGGAAAATCCAATTATTTATATGTATTTGTTAAAACTAATACAAAAGTTTAATATCTTATAAAATTGTTTGCATACAGGAAGTGAAATTCAAACAAATAAGCTAGATAAATTTTATCTAATTATTAAAAGTAATTTTTAATTAAAAGTTGTGTGTTTACGTTTATTTGTCATTCTGATGAGTAATTGAACGTATTAGAATAACAGTACTGTCAGTGCTACTATCCATATCCAAAACTAACAAGTTGAGACGTGCAATGAAATTAGCTGTTTGCAAATGGCTGGGAGGGTCGTTTAGATAACCGTGTGATTCGGACTACCTGGGTTCGGATTACCGTGACCGTACTGTATAGAAAAGGGAATTTGTTAAGGTCTGGTTTATCAGATTTTAGTATGAAAAGAGTAAAATATATGTTTTAAAAAGATATTAAAAAACTATTGTGTTATAATTGAGGGCATTGAATCAAGAAACAAAGAACACCAAAATGCCATTGGAAAAGTGACCCGGATCTAAAATTATAACTGATCCCCGGAGGCTTGGAACTCTTCGGCCCTTAACGCATAAAAAGAATTCATTCTCTGTTTCATCCATACATTTATTTTTTGTTTCATTCACAACTTTTTAGGGTCTTATTATGGAGGCAATGTAGGTCTGGCAATCACACAATGCATTGGATTGACGGGAATGTTCCAGTGGGGCATGAGGCAGTCAGCTGAGCTGGAGAACCACATGACATCAGTGGAGAGGGTGCTGGAGTACACAGATGTTCAGCGGGAACCACCTCTAGACTCTTCACCAGGTGAGGGACGATACAGGATTGGGGGGGGGGTAACAATTAATTTGCACCTCACTGAAAAACGTCATAATTTAATAATGTGTATCTTCAGATGTAGCTGTCCGATTCTAACATATAATGTTAGAATATTAAATAAGTAAAACACAGCATTTTTTTAAATGTGTGTCTCGTTTGATATTTGATATGAGTCATTGAATCTGTTTTTAGTTAGAAAACTAAGTTTTTTGTGACTTATGTTTCATCTGGCATTAAACGTGTCCGACGACCTGCCTATATTAGGCCGGATAACCAAGGTTGTACTGTATTTATTTAATGGCAACATTTTAAGACAAGTAATAAAATTCATAAAAAAGCATTAATGTGTTTGGCTATAAATATATTATGAACTTTTTTTGTTTTTAAATATGTTAAATGTGGGCCCAAAAGACAAAGAAAAGTGATACAGATGGGTCCCGCTAATCCAACCTTCGGTAATCCAAAAATCTGCTTAATCCGAAATTGGCAAGATTTTTTGGGAAAATAAAAATGCTGTTACTGAAAGAATCACTACTTTTTGTTCCTGAAAATGACAAGAAAATATTACAGTATTACATTAGTTTGAAAAAATCTGTTACATTTCTTTGTTTCAAAGAAGTACATATCTCTCCTGTGAAGCTAAATTACTCCAGCATCTCAAAAACATCGTATCCTCTGGGGTCGTGGTAGTGTGCAAGTTTAATATAGCTTAGTGCGAGATCAAACGCAGCCACGGCATCAGTGTGGGTATGGGTTTGATCGTGATACACATACTGTAGAACTATAAACACGTTTAAGATGAATTTATTCTTCTATTACTGATTTCATACTCTCCTTATTATCTTAGCCTCTTATTACATTCAAAACTAAAGTACTGTACTTCATCATATGTATATTATTTATGTGATTTTTTTTAATTAAAGAAGTGTTTTATAAAAATCTGTTTAATCAAAAAATTCGTTCATCCGAAATGGGTTCGGTCCCAATTATTTCGGATTAACGGGACTCCACTGTACCATTCAATACCAAATGGAAGTTATGTTGTTAATGAATATAATCTCAGGTATTATGTTTTACAAAAATGAATAGTATCGGAAAAGGGTACAAGTAAACAGTCATGCTAAGTACCAAGTAAGTTAGGCCTCTTGCTAGTTTAATGGTTAGCATTTCTGCTTCATATGCAGTGAGTCACTATTTAAAAGTTGCGTATGTGTTGAAATCATAATTAAATTAAATAAAGTATGAGAAACACTGAAAGTGTAATGAATTGCATGTACATCAATATCACAGTACGTGTATGGGGTGGGTGGGTGGGTCAGTACCACAGTACGTGTATGGGTGAGCAGGTGGGTCAGTACCTACCTAGCTATTCAATACAGTAATCACAGTGTCATTTTCCACGATAATGTTTTTAATTAGTTCTCATTGCCTCATCGTTTTCCAATTTACCACACCAATTTACTCCTCATGATCGCACATATCTCTACGATCGGCGTCGTATTATGGAATCAATAGCACCGTATGTGTATGGGTTAGAGGGTCGGTCAATATCACTGTACGAGTAGGGTAGGTGGGTTGGGTCAATACCACTGTACGTGTAGAGGTGGGCGGGTCGGTCAATATCACTGTACGAGTAGGGCAGGTTGGTGGGTATCGCGTGACGGTCTGTAAACTTCCATGCGGTAAATGAAGAAGAAGTGTGTAAACAAGTGTGCAAAACTTGTTTCATGTGAAAAGTACAATACTTAGAAATGTGAATTTACATACCTGCATTAGAATATTTGTAGTTAATTTGCTAATTTATAAGATATGTCATTTATTTTCTCTCAAAAAATTGCCTAAATTAATGTAGTTTAGGCAATGCATATAATGAAAGTGTAATGAGATGCATTTTTTCTTACTACATAGGTAAGAAAAAATGCAAGTTATTTGGTTTTTTACATTCAACAATATTCACAGAAAACATTTGTTCTTTTAACAAGAAATTAAAATCATAAATCACATGTACACACAGTATAAGAAACAGTAAGTAGGAAACATTATTCCATCTGTTAACACACAATGGTTTCACAAAAGAAAAAAAGAAATAAGCTAAGGATGAAGAAACAGATAAGTTAATATTATTAGTCTTCAATAGGCAAAAGAGAGGTTTTTGTTATTTGCCTAGACGTGTACAGGGTCTCTTGACCGGACATTTTTTTTTTTTTTTACTTTTTATTGTGGTTTGCCAGACTGCCTGAGACCGCTCTTACTCTGTCGATATGTTACTTTCGTGGCCATTGGCTCGGACTCTGGCCTTTCCATGATTCCAGCTCTCGGTCTGTCGGGTTGTCCTGTCTGTTTGACCTGTCTACTTCTGCCACCCGTACCTGATACAATGACTGGCTAAGAGTCTCAAACTCTAGGGTCCTTGAGTGGGACGGACGAAGGTCTGCCATCTCCAAATTTTATTTTCGTTAGGCCCGTATTGTTTAATGTGTTTTTGAACAATTTGTATCCGTGACCTCTAAATAATTTGTATGTCTTTAATATTTTCTATTTATACTGTTTAAACTATGGGATTGTTTATTTTGTTGTTAGGCATAGTGGTTAAGTTTGTTTGTGTTATTTGTTTCATTAATTGTATTATTGAAGTGAATTTTATTAGAACGGTACCGTGGTATATTTTCTTTTTAATTGCTTATATTAAAAAAAAAAAAACACCAAAAGGAGATTATTTATTAACGTTTTTACTTTTCTCTAATTCGGAGATGCCTAGGGATTCCGGCTGACTCTCTGGCCTCGGTAGAATCATGTGATGTGGGCTAAATTGTCGGTAATTTGTTTGTTAAAAATGTCTAAATTTTTCTCTTAATAATGTGTTTCTAGTAATTCTGCAGATACTAGAAGTCTGTTTTTTGTATGCTTAGTATTTCTTGTGTGTTTTGGCGTTTCTTGTTGATTTTTTGAGTGTTTTTGATATTGTGGTCTTCTGCCCAATATATTACTTATTTCTTTTGTAATAAATAGTTTTCGCTCAGCTGCCAAGTTGTAATTTAACCCTCCGACTGCCACCCGTGATACTATCGCCTGTCTGGTTTTGAGCCATCCTCCAGTATGCCACGACTTCCAGTTTTGTTGGGGGAATGGGTCTCAGACAGAATGCCTCTTGATATTTTGATTTTCACCACACTTACCAGACTGTCAGAT
>JAQJVL010004116.1:0-49589 GCA_035578905.1 Stictocephala bisonia
TGTTTAGGCTCAGGGCGCAAAGGGCCACGGAGTCTAGGCGCAGTGGGCTTTGTGACAGGACCACAACACGGTGTATCTAATCTAATCTCTAATATACTAGTCATCAATTATATAAGGTATAAATGGTTCATCTAGTGGCCTAAACTGGGAGACAAAAACCTTCTGTTGCCATATTCATTAATCACTGTTTTTCGCTTGAAAAGTCTGAATGGTAAAGTGTACAATTTTTTAAAATTGTATCTTGAAGAGTTAAAAAGAGGTGTGGTCAGACGTGTTCGGATGTATTCTGTACTTTGCTTCATCAGTCTATTTACTGTTTTGTTGTAAAGATATGTTATTGTGTGCAAGTTTTTAATTATGTATAGTATGAGTGATGTAAAAAAAAGGTTTGAGACGATAGAAGAAAAACTTGTGATCAAGATGGTGGTTCATTTTAAAACACTAGTAAGAGTAGATAGGTATATAATTCCATATCCGGTTTCACCTCATGCCCCATTAATATAACCGGGGTTTCCACTCTACATATTTTTTAGTATTAATTAATAGTTTTCATGTTTTATTTCAATTGTTTGTACTTTTAATTATAAAAAAACTGTATACTTATAAACTAAGACTGTCTCTTACCAAAAATTCATATTCTCTTACAAATAATTACAAATTAAAGTTTTAGTTGTTAAATTGTGATTTATTATATTTTTGTAAGAATCCATGCCTTATGGTGAATAAGTCTTATTTTATAAGTATATATTTGTTTTAGGTTTTTATTACTGATATGACCAACTAGAAATCAGTTTTGATTGGGATTGTAGATAATGGTAGTACGCAACAATTGAGGGTGTTTACTACCTATTGAAATGTTATGTTGTCAGGGTTCTTTGTTGATGAAGTGCTTCTTGTTGGTTGCTGTGGTTTTGATTGGGATTGTAGATAATGGTAGTACGCAACAATTGAGGGTGTTTACTACCTATTGAAATGTTATGTTGTTAGGGTTCTTTGTTGATGAAGTGCTTCTTGTTGGTTGCTGTGGTTTTTTCCTACGGAAGTAACATTGTATTGTTTTAAAATAGTTTCTTAAATAGCATATTACATGATAGATTAATACAAAACATGTGAACATCTATCAACAGATTTATTATGCTATAAGTACAAAATGTACAAATATTATGAAATTGATTTTACTAAACCATATTTACCTTCCTCAGACCAAAGGGATTCACATAGGAATCAAAGAAGGTAGGAATTTCTTTGTGAATCCCTTTGGTCTGAGGAAGGTAAATGTGGTTTAGTAAAATCAATTTCATAATATTTGTACATTTGTTACTAATACTTTATTAAAATTGTGTTGTGTGATGTTTGCTTGTTTTGAATTGTTTTTTGTGAGTTTATGGCTAGATCAATTTTTCTGGAGAAATTTTAGAGCTGTGATCTGGCAAACTGTCTAGACTACCTCTGTCAAGCAAGTGTCTAGACTACCTCTGGTGGTTCATTATCAAAAGTTGTGAGAACTGCATACATCTTGTATTAAGGTCTTCAGTTAACCCTATAACCGGTGAGTCTTTTTGTCTCAACCGCTAAGCTCTTAAAGGCGAATTCGCAAGGATTTTTCTAAAAATTTATAAAAAATACATAAATAACATTATATACTTGAGATGTTTCAAATTATGTTTGTTCATTTATTTTTTTATCATATGTAAGAACATCTGCCACTTACCTTGTTTCTTTCCATTTAAACCAGCTGCTACCCATCACTAATAATCTCATCACACTCATTGATCATATGTTTTATCACATTAATTTAATTTAATTCAGTTCCCAATAATTTGCATACTCTATGTTTAATCATTTTATTAATAAATATTTTCCTTTCTTAGATTTGGCATAATTTAATTTAAGAATTGGAAGTTGTTTTTTTTAACCTATTCCATTTTTCTAAAATATTTCAACATTAATTTAATTTTCTCATGATTTTAATATTTGATTTATTATAATACCAACCCCCACATTCCCTGGTGAAGTGAAGTGATCATCAAGCAACCAGTGACACATTGTTGTAATTGTGGATTGAGAAAGGAACTAGTAGAGTGAGAGTCCATTATTAGCCTTGAAGGAGAGAAGACTCAGCCAGAATACAGTGACTTTATTTAGTGACATTCCCAATAAAAGTGTTTTTGTAAATCATTACAAAACTTTTATTTATTAAATTTGGCCACAAACATATTTAAATTTCCCAAAACATCAAGAATTCTAAGTTTGTGGTGAAGACAACTTTAAACTTAAATTTGGTGAGACCAGACCATAGACTAATTGCTGTGAAGATATTTTCCATTGAAAATTGAACTTTAAATTTGAACTTTCTCCCTATCTTTTCCCTTATTTGATAATTTTTTTTTCTGATACTGTTTTTAAATTATTCTCTTTTTCAAATTTTTAATTGGACAATTAAACATGATTAATATTAAATCTCATAAGAACATTGATGGCCAGCTCGACACCCCTTCCCTGAGGTATCTCTATGTTGTACTACCGAGTATGTTTTCAGCCGGAGCATAAACCAGAAGAAACCAAGTTGTAAAGCAAGAAAGAAGATAAAAACAAATTAAATAAAGACATTTTATTAACATAGTATTTCACTGTACAACTGGTTATCTTATTGTATCAATACACTTCATTATTCCTTGTTGTACCCTGTGTGTGTGTTTTTTTCATTTATTTATTTAGTTTAAGCAGCAAATAACAACAGTAAATATTTATCAAATACTATCATCATCATCATCATATATATTTTTTTTTTTAATTGTTAATTTTGGCGCCCAAATCGTGTTGGCCAGTTCAATGCCTTATGAGATTAGGTATACAAAAACAACTTCCAAGTTATCCCAAATCTAGGCCTATGTGTAATATTTATATGTTTGATATATCACCCATTATAGGTATCATAAAACCATCACCACATATTGAACTCTCATCACAATATAAGATTATTAATAGCCATGTCCCACAAACCTTATAATCTTAGAAATAGGCCCAATACAACAGATGAGACCATGAAAGACGCCATTGAAGAAGCTAGCCAAACAAGCCAAACACTAACAGCTACATCTGACAATTATAACACATGAACATCTAATGCAAACAATACAGATACAGCTACGAACACAAATAACATGAACACAAATAATGACATAGACATTTTATTTAACGAAATTCCGGCAGGAGAAGTATTTTTAGGATTTGACATTCCTGAAGCGGAGACGGCAGACGCCATGACAGTGACGGCGGACAATGTAAACAAACAGTTCCAACCATCTCAACCAACCAGCCAATGGGAACACAGCACGGCATCATGGGACGGCGTTACCATGACAACGACCACCAGCACCAATCCAGTAACTACAGTCAACATAACAGCTGTTGAGTTAACGACGACGGAAGCGATGAATGAACCGATGACGTCACCCGCACATTCCATTGCCATTCATTCTACCGCGACGGACAAACAACCGGCTAGCGCAGATGCGAATACCGATTTGCTTTCACAAATTGCAGCACTTATAAAAGACAGTTCTTCTTTAAAACTTGAATACCGTTTAGAACAAAGTAAAAATGAATTAAAACAAGAACTTAAACAAGACAACTTAGAACTAAAACAAAATTTAAATCAGAACCTTAAAATATTTTCTGAATATATTGAAAGTAAAATCGATCACTTAAGCCATAAATATGACGAAGTCAAATCTGACCTTGACATAATTAAACTTACACGAGCCGAACAAAATAATAGAATGAATCACTTGGAAACAAATTTCGGCAACGAAATCCAAAAACAAAACCAGCAGGTCCGTGACGACTTAAACAAAAATATTGCAATCCAGAATGATAACATCAAGAAAGCCCTTGCTAACAACACTACTTACGTTATAAATACAGTTGACATTAAATTACTTAATCACGCCACTGCTTGCCAGACAAACATTATCCAACAAAAGGAAGAATTGACTCACCAAATTCAGGACAGTACGAAACAAGTATTAACACAAATATTACCAATTACACAAAAACAAGGAGAAGATATTGATACATTAAACAAACTTGTACACACCTTTGGTAATAGAATCACCAACGTTGAAGGTCAAGTTAGTAATGGAGTTATATCAGGCACACCGAATATTTATGTCACATGTACCGGCAACGGAACCCATGCAACCGACAATAGTCCACCTAAATTTTACGGGAGAGCCCAAAACCCTAAGGAATTTTTACATAAACTAAAACGCTTCTATGAACGAATCATAACATACAACAAACCAAACAACGACTCGGAACACTTGCGGGACATTATTGAACAATGTTTAGAGCAACATGCTGCAAAATGGTTCGACCTGATTAAGGAGGAAATCCGCAACTGGTCAGATTTTGAACATAACTTTACAAACAAATACTGGAGCCGCGAGATCCAATGAGGAGTAAAGCAGCGTATAGAGGTCGAAAGATACCGGCCCGGAGGAAAGCTGCCACGAGCAGAATACTTCATTGAACGAGTGTTGACATTACGATCCATCACTCCACCAATCAGCGAGGATGAAATCATAAATATTCTTTCGGAACACTTTTCCGAGTTGATCCAAGACGCCCGAAGAGTCCAGAATGTGAACACCGTCGCTGAGTTCGAATTGCTACTCCAAAGAGAAGATATTAAGGACGCACACCAGCGATCGAAAACTACCAGTCAACCGAGAAACGAACCACCACCACAGCGACAGTTTCAGCACCAGCCAGGAAGCAGACCTCCAAACAGCCCTCCTAGAAACCAGTATTACCGCAGCGATGGACAACAGCAACAAAGACGACCAACCTACAACAACGGGCACCTCAACAACTCTTCACCTGGATACCGGAGAGAATACGATAGAAGACCCAACTACAGAGGAAACTTCAACCAACATTACAACCGGGGCAACAATTCATCAAATCGAGACAACCAGCAATATCCCAGCCGAAAACAAGCACAAATATGCTCTGCCATAATAGAAAGGAGAAACCCAACGACTAGTTCACCTCCCAGTACTACAACAAGTACTGCGCTTTTAAACGCCTAAGCACTGACGAGTCCCAAGGCCTAGGTAAACTTCCCTTGTTTTATAATCATGGATTTCTATCCTCAGATTCCTCAGTGCAAAACACAAACCTCGGATTACAAAGGCCTTCTAATTTAGATAATAATGTAAATAATTCAAATCCAATATTAACCCTTAGTAATATATTTTGTGACTGTGACTTTTTACTAAATGAAGATCCTGAAACTAATAAAACTGTAGAAACAGCAAACAACATAAAATGTCCAGAGATTAATATTTTAATAAACAATGTGCCTACTTCCGCACTCATAGACACGGGTGCCAACATCTCATGTGTCTCAGAGCAATGGATAATAGAGAATAGGAGTAGATTAGGACGATATGAAGAATTACCTTTAACTGGCATACACATCAAAACTGCCGTCGGTGTTAAATCAAAAAGAGTTTCTAAGATATTAATGCTTACAGTTAATGTCAACGGTGTGGAAACTAATTTACAACTAATCATGGTACCAAACCTCGTTCATAATGTAATTATTGGAATAGATACGATAAGACTGTGGAAGATGGAAATAAACTTTGATAGAAAAACATTGAATATAAACATAAATAATACTGAATTACTATTGGAGTTTGACGGGTGCAACCACGATGGAATCTTATGTTACTTAATGAACGACAATGATGTTGAATACAATGAAATGTCGGCATACGACCAAAACTTAGAAAGAACCTATATTTATGATAATTTTGAAATTTATAACGATACCACCCCTTCCTCCACAACGAACCTACAAGACAGGATAAATGCTGAGATAATAGAAGAAACTCTGAACCAGAACGAACTGCTCAACAACGAACAAAGGACTCAACTCACCGATCTACTTTTGAAGTATCAAAATACATTCTCTGATGCTCCTGGACTCTGCAACAAGTACCAACACAATCTAGAAGTTAAAGAACCTGAAACCTTCAAATGTCAATCCTACCCCGTACCTTTAGCCCATCAGAATGCTGTACTACAGGAACTACAACGAATGGAACAACTCGGGATGATTGAACGAAGTAACAGTACCTTTATCCGTAATTAAGAAGTCAGGTGAAATTAGATTGTGCCTAGACGCACGTAAAATTAACCAGTTAATTACCCCAGATTATGAATGCAACCGTAGCATAAACGAACTCCTAGCTAAAGCATGTAACTCTAAATGGCTCACTAGTATTGATCTAACCGCTCCTATTGGCAAATACCATTAAATTCTAAGTCCCGCCAGTACACAGCTTTTCAGTTCAGAGGGAAGACTTACCATTATAAAGTTACTCCTTTCGGTATCTCTACGTCCCAAGCCGCTTTAGTGAGAGCCCTAGATAAAGTCTTCGACGATGAAGTGGAAGATTTCACCTTAATTTATGTGGATGATATCTGTATAATTAGTCCCAATTTCAAAGACCATTTAACACATATTGATTATATCCTTAAGAAATTGACTGAAGCCGGAATGACCGTAAAATTCTCGAAGTCTACCTTCTGCCAGAACACTATACCTTTCCTAGGTTACACACTCACCGAATCAGGACTTTGTATGGACTCTAGTAAAATCAAACCTATTCTGGATTTTCCTTCACCGACTAACCGCAAACAGCTGAAATCATTTTTAGGATGCATCAACTACTATAATAAGTTCATCGACCGTTATGCAGAAGCCGTTCAACCTTTACTTCGCCTTACATCAAAGAATGATCACCTCGCCATCGATATCATTGGACCATTACCCACTAGCATTGGAAACGTAAAATACCTACTCATCACCCTGGACATTTTTACAAAATTCGTCAAACTCTACCCCATGAGAACTGCCAATACACACACCATCATCAAGAAACTGTTTGAACACCACTTCATCAACTACGGTATACCCAAGAGGATTCAAAGTGACAACGGATCACAGTTTAAAAGTAAGGCCTGGCTTAAGAAGCTTAAAGAAAATGATATCACCCCCATATTTAGTCCTGTATACTATCCGTCTTATAACATGGCAGAGAGACCGATAAAGGAAGTAAAGAGATGTCTACGCACCTACTGTGCACACCAACACCGTAACTGGGCACGGTACATACCTGAGATAAACACCTTCTTAAATGAGATTCATCACGAAACGACCGGCTTCACCCCAAATGAACTTCATCTAGGATTTAAAAGTGTTCGATTTTGGGAAAACTATGTCTCAAATCCTTTTACATCAGATATACCTCTGGAGAGAAAATTGTTTTTAGCCAAACAAAGGATAAAGGACAAGCAGAAAAAACGTGCACGTAAAGCCAACATGAAGATCCGACCTACTAATTTTAATTTGAATGATCTTGTACTTGTGAAAACCCATCCACTGTCGCATGCTGTCGTAGGAGAAACCGCCAAACTTTTTGAAGTGTACGAAGGTCCGTTTAAAATTGACCAAATATATGGAACATCAACCTACGGAGTTAGAAGCCTTGATGGAAGACGGAAGTTTGGACCATACCACGTGTCTGCCATCAAACGTTACCTGTCCCCAACTCAAGAGGATATATGATTCAAATTAAGAACAAGAAACAAGTGTAGTTTACCTATAGACCTGTATTGTAAATATTGTATAGTAATTTAATTTTCTTTGTAACTTTGTATTTTCATATTTTGTGTTCATCCCATCAACCTACTCATCAATATGTATTTTGTAATGAATTTGTGATATGTACCCCTTGTCTAACAACTGTGTATGTGTAATAAAAACTGTGTACTACGACAAAGCCCATGTCTTGTTGAGAGGGGATAATTTCCTTAATCACCCAAGTAAACTAATAACCCATGATTTTCCCCTATGATTGCTCCGCTAAATCCCCAGTGCGAGAAGATTTTCCCCTAATAGACTGTGAGTCCTGTGCAATAAACTGTGCCAGTGAAACCACCTTTCCCCAGTTTCCCTTACTTCCCCTTTCCCTGGTGACTTTTCCCCTTGTGAAAAAAAAACTCAAGTCACTCATTCCCCAGTGCTATGTCCCAATAACTTCCACAATTCCCTTTATAAACTGTATAACCCTTCTTGTATATAATTTGTAATATTGTCAATTGTATTGTATTGTATTATGTAACCGTCTGTGTCATGTATGTAACCTTCATCATTTTGTATTGTTAGTTTTAAGAAATTTTGTCTATGTATGTTTGTATCTGTTTGTTTATTATGTCAACATAATTTTCACATCATGTTCGAAATCTTGTGATGACTTTCAGTAATCCCTGCAATTTCTGAGGGGATATTTGAGATGTTTCAAATTATGTTTCTTTATTTATTTTTTTATCATATGTAAGAACATCTGCCACTTACCTTGTTTCTTTCCATTTAAACCAGCTGCTACCCATCACTAATAATCTCATCACACTCATTGATCATATGTTTTATCACATTAATTTAATTTAATTCAGTTCCCAATAATTTGCATACTCTATGTTTAATCATTTTATTAATAAATATTTTCCTTTCTTAGATTTGGCATAATTTAATTTAAGAATTGGAAGTTGTTTTTTTTAACCTATTCCATTTTTCTAAAATATTTCAACATTAATTTAATTTTCTCATAATTTTAATATTTGATTTATTATAATACCAACCCCCACATTCCCTGGTGAAGTGAAGTGATCATCAAGCAACCAGTGACACATTGTTGTAATTGTGGATTGAGAAAGGAACTAGTAGAGTGAGAGTCCATTATTAGCCTTGAAGGAGAGAAGACTCAGCCAGAATACAGTGACTTTATTTAGTGACATTCCCAATAAAAGTGTTTTTGTAAATCATTACAAAACTTTTATTTATTAAATTTGGCCACAAACATATTTAAATTTCCCAAAACATCAAGAATTCTAAGTTTGTGGTGAAGACAACTTTAAACTTAAATTTGGTGAGACCAGACCATAGACTAATTGCTGTGAAGATATTTTCCATTGAATGTAGCAGATATGTTTAATAGCTTCTTTTCGTCGGTTGGTCATGGTGGTGCCAGCTCTGTGGGCGGTGGTGCTGTGCCCGACAATACATTTCCTAAGTCCCCCAAAAAATCTATGTTTCTGCCTCTTGCAACACATGTACAGATAGTGGGCGTCATTCAGTCGTTAAAACCCAAAACATCTGCCGGTTGGGATGAAATTTCATCTAAACTTCTAAAACAGGTATCTGATCTTATTTCCCAACCCTTAGCGCACCTGATAAACACTTCGTTTCAAGAAGGTAATTTCCCTGACGCTCTGAAACATGCTGTGGTCAAACCTCTTCATAAAAAGGGAAGCAAGACAGAATGTAATAACTATAGACCCATATCATTACTTCCTACCTTTTCCAAAATATTTGAAAAATTATTTGCTGAGAGTCTTGTTTCGTTCTGTTTTAAGAATAACATCTTTTCCCCTAACCAATTTGGTTTTACAAGGGGGAGGACAACTGTTGACGCAATTCACCATGTGGTTTCCTTTTTGGTTGAGGCACTTGATTCAGGGGAATTGTCTTTAGCAATATTTTGGGACCTCGCTAAGGCATTTGACACTGTCGTTCGTAAGATCTTACTAAGGAAACTTTATAAATTGGGTGTTAGAGGGGTCGCTTTGTCGTGGATTGCTTCTTACTTGAGTGGAAGGACCCAAACTGTTCAAATGCCCTATACGGATGGTACTGGCTGTCGGCGATCTATGAATTCTTCAATATCCAATATTGACATAGGCGTTCCTCAGGGATCTATTTTGGGTCCACTCCTTTTCCTCCTTTTTATTGTTGACTTGCCTGATTGTATATCTGAACTTTTTGCTGAGATTTGTCTTTATTGTGATGACACCGAGGTTTCTCTGAAGGCAAAAACCATTAAGGATCTTGTGGCGAGAGTCTTTGGTGAGTGTGAGAAGATTATCCAGTGGTTTGTTGACAATAAATTAATTATCAATAGCACAAAAACGAAGGTAATGAATTTCTCTATATCTAACTCAAAAGAAAATAGTTAATCTTCCTACTTGATTGGAAATAATGTGATCGAAGTTTGTGACTCAACAAAGTTTCTTGGCATATGGATAGATAAACATTTGAAGTTTGGTGATTATGTTTGCAATAAGCTGAGCTCTGGCATATTTGTTTTGAGGAATTTGGCTGCTTTCGCTGATTCTAAGGTGCTTCTTACTGCATATTATGGGATGATATTTCCACATTTATCATATGCTGTTGCAATTTGGGGGAGTGAATGTTTTCGAACTAATTTCGTTTTTAAACTACAAAAGAAAGCAGTGAGGATAGTTTTTAACTTACCGTACAGGGCATCTTGCCGTGAAATCTTCAAGCAGAAAAAGATATTAACTTTTCCTTGTTTGTACATGTTCAATTGTGTCACTTTTGTAAAGAAACACCCTCAAATGTTCCGCGTTGATCACAAGCAAAGTAGGTACAACCTCAGGCCAACAAATAATGTTGACATTCCTTCTCACAAAACAAGTTTCTTTGAAAGACACCTAAGATACCGAGGGGCCCAGCTCTTCAATGCACTGCCTGAGACTCTTAAAGCGGATGGCGATGTGGGAAGGTTTGAGAGGGGGGCAAGAAGCATGTTCCTTGAAAAGGCCTTCTACGGTGTCGGGGATTTTTTGTCCACCTCTCCTCCTGTAAACAGTAATCAAGAGACGGCCACCTAAATAAATTGTAATCGAGTCTTTAGTTTATTAAGGATACTGTTAATTATTTTATTGTTCTTTGTTTTTGTAAATATTATGTATATCATGTATAGCATGTATATTATGATAATTTGACGCAATTATGCAGAGGTATTTCTGTTATCAATAAAGATATTCTGATTCTGATTCTGAAAATTGAACTTTAAGTTTGAACTTTCTCCCTATCTTTTCCCTTATTTGATAATTTTTTTTTCTGATACTGTTTTTAAATTATTCTCTTTTTCAAATTTTTAATTGGACAATTAAACATGATTAATATTAAATCTCATAAGAACATTGATGGCCAGCTCGACACCCCTTCCCTGAGGTATCTCTATGTTGTACTACCGAGTATGTTTTCAGCCGGAGCATAAACCAGAAGAAACCAAGTTGTAAAGCAAGAAAGAAGATAAAAACAAATTAAATAAAGACATTTTATTAACATAGTATTTCACTGTACAACTGGTTATCTTATTGTATCAATACACTTCATTATTCCTTGTTGTACCCTGTGTGTGTGTTTTTTTCATTTATTTATTTAGTTTAAGCAGCAAATAACAACAGTAAATATTTATCCAATACTATCATCATCATCATATATATATTTTTTTTAATTGTTAATTTTGGCGCCCAAATAAGTGTCATATATCATTATTTTCAGTAAAATACAAGGAACAATATTATGTAAAAATCAAACTTACCAAAAAATCCATTTTGTTCTTCTGCTCCAAAATATATAAAAAATTTTTTTTTTCAAACCATTTTTTATTTTCACACACTTGCTGGATCCTTATCCTTTAGTCTAATTAAAAAATCAAGATAGCAAAATTGTTCAAAATGTGTTTTAGATTGAAAATATATACACTTATTATCTAATAACACATATAATATTATAAAAAATGTTCGCTATGCACAAGAATGTCACAATGTAATTATTGCGGGTCATCAGCATCTACTTCAACTTAAATAAATTTTAGAGAAACGAAAATAACTTAACTATGAATGATTATTACTCTATAGTTTTCGTAGAAAAAAATAATATATCATAGTATGTATAAATGTGCGCTGTGTCGGCACAATAATAAAATAAACAATGCACTACATAATGCGTCTCAATCAAGACGTTAGCGGTTTTGGCGTAAATGGATCTCGATCGAGACGCATAGCGGTTCTAGGGTTAAGGAAGTCATTGACAAATAGAACAGAGAGAACTGGACCTTCTTGTTTGATAGGATATGACTTTTACTGGTGTGTTTTTTTAAATTATGAGTATGGTTGTATGGACCTAAACAACTGTACTTGCGTTCATTCTGACATTAAGCGTACACTTGTTTGCTTTATCTGAGATGTCAGTGAAATCTCAGAATTTGCCTACAGAAACTGTGGTAGAGCATTTACTTGGTCGGGAAACTCAACTATATTATGATTGTATCAATGTTGATATCTGGTATATTAGTGCTTAAAGAATTGATTTAGGTGGGAGTATTAAAAGAGATTTGAATAGCATGTAAGGCCAGTTTTTTAAATGTGATAAGAAGTCAGATCATCTTCAAATATGGTGTTATTCATTGTAGACTTCATTCTATAATTGTTAAATTCCCCTTTCTCTCCTTATAAATTGACTTATATTATAGTGCTCTATAATTAGCAAATGGAATACATACTGGCAATGTTAGCTTTAGTATAACAAACCTTAATTGTTGCTTTCTATTTCTGTGGATACAACCTAGAATACAGTATTATTTTATTTACTGCTCGTGTTTTATATATAAAAAGGTAAATTAGAGTTTGTCAATGAAAAAGTATCACTGACTCACATCTATCCACTTTGTTTAAGGTACCATAGTTAATTAACATTGAATCATTCATCTTACTTTCATAGGTTTTGAGGATAAGAAATTCATAGAATATTTGGACTCGAAGAAACTAACACCGAATCTGCTGCATTACGTGTTGTATGCCATTGCAATGTCAACACATACAACTCCATGCATGGAAGGCGTGGAGCGCACCCAGCGCTTCCTAACCAGCCTTGGTCGCTATGGTAACACACCATTTCTGTGGCCAATGTATGGCAGTGGAGAACTGCCTCAGTGTTTCTGTCGGTTAGTTCCTGATGGTATTGTTGTTGTAGTTTTAGTAGTAATAACATAATTTATCACTTACAATCTGGTTTAGCAAAAATAATTAACAAGATTCGTTTTTATATAATATTTGGAGCTCATATGTTCTATAATGTATTTATTTCTTTTAACTTTGAAGTTTTGAGTGGTGCTCTGTGGATATCCAAACCTCAAATTATACAGCCCCCACCACTGCCACTACCCAACAACAGTTGAAGTTAAGTCAGTCTCTACTCACCTGTGGCACTGAAAATTTCTAATAATGTGTTGTTCCAGTATTTGTTTACTACTGTAAGGTGTTAGTGGACTTATTGTCTTACGTAAGTTTGCTGATGTCCTAATATACTAATTCCTGGCCTACTGCACTCTAACAACTTTAAATAAGAAATTATAAAATACAGTTCATTGCTTAATTTAATGAAAAAATGTAATGAATTAAATACTGCAGTAGTACAACAAATAAACTTACCTAACAGCCTGGGTAAACATATATGTAAACAAGCAACTGGTAATCAGATGTTTGCCACAGGCTGTGAAAATGCTGTTTTCCGTGTTACAGCTGACTAATGAATGTGTGTACCTATGACAAAACCTAACCAAACATAGGCGGGCTTTGTCTGCTGACAAAAGTACTTCATCAAGATAAGAACATGACTTTCAAACCGTAAGGAACATTCCTAGAGATTTTATCAGTAGTTTGGTGGAAATAAAACTGGTATAGTGCTCTCTATTGTGTCCTTGAACCGATTCCATTCCTCTTCCAGCTCCCCTACCTCTGTTCTGGGTAACTCCTTTTTTATCATATTTCTAAATTCTTCCTTCTTCTGCTCCTCCTGCAGTCTCCATCCCTTTATTCTTTCAACTGGTTTTGTCGTTCTGCTCTCTTTTATTTCCATTCTAAACACCCCCACCAACAGTCTATGGTCCCCTCCTACGCTTACGCTGGGAATCACCTTCACATCCATGATCTTTTCTCCCCATTCTCTATATGTTATTATATAATCAATTACACTTTTTACTATCCCATCCCAACTATACCTTGTTATTATATGGCTCTCCCTCTTTTGAAATCTCCCATTTCCAATTGTCAATGCATTTCTTTGGCACATGTCCAGCAGTCGTCTTCCTTCCTCATTTCTGTTTCCAAACCCAAAATTGCCCAACACCTCCTCAAACCCTCTTCTGTCGGTCCCAACCTTTGCATTTAAATCCCCCATTAATATATTTACATTTCGTATTTGGTCTTCCAGCTTTTCTTCAAACTCTTCCTTTTCTTCCTCTGAACATCCTGTCTGTGGTGCATACACCTGCATTATTTTTATTTCCTTGTTTTTGTTTCTAATCCTAACTGTCATCATTCTATCCGATGTAAACTCCACTTCGTCTAGCATCTCCTTTATCCTCCTATTAACCATTACTGCTACTCCATTCCTTTTTGATCTTCCTCCACTCCAGTACAGCCATGTCCCTCCTCTCAACTCTCTACTTCCCTGCCCCTTCCACTTTGTTTCACTCAATCCCAGAATGTCTATTCTCCTTTCCTGCATCTCGTCTATCAATTCTTCTGTTTTTCCCGAAAGCGTAAGTATGTTCAGTGTTCCAATCTTTATCCTTTTTCGTTTCCAGTCACGTCCGTTACTCCTGTCCTTCCGAGGCTTGGTTATTGTTTTGAAAGCAATATCAACTTCGCTATCGGCTTGCTAGGCCTGACATAGCTGTTGTTTGGTATCTCTCTTAGTCTGGCTTCTACCCCACGAAGACCTGTCCGGCTTGGGTGACCCTACCGGTAGCAAGCTACCGCCGGCATAGCTCTCGGGGTTGTGGAAGCATGCAAGCCCCCCCGCCACGTCAAGGCAGAGATACCTTCGGGGGGGGGCAGCCGAAAAGGTATGTGGGAGAACAAAGGGGAAAAGAAGAGAAAAACAAACAAGTTGGTGGAATGAAGAGACAATTAAAGGAGTAAAAGAGAAGAACAAAGCATGGAGGAAGTGGTGGAAAACCAGAGCGCAAGAAGACAAAGATGAATATTTGGCAAAGAAGAGAGAATGCAGAAGAATAATAAAGGACGCAAAGGACAAGGAATGGGAGAACTTCACGAAAAAGTTAGAGGAAGACTTAGGACAAAACAAAAAGATGTTCTATAGTATGATGAGGAACAAAAAGAGAGTGACCGAAAGTGCCAAAACAATGCAAAATGAAAATGGAGTCATGGTGGAAGGAGTGGAAATGAAAAAGTTGTGGAAAAGGTATTTCCAAACACTGTTGAATGAAAACTATGAGGAAGAAGAGGAAGACGAAAATGAGGAGCAATGGGAGAGAGGGGAAGAGATAAGTTGGAGGGAAATAGAAAAGGCGGTGAAAGAGATGAAAAGTGGGAAATCCCCAGGACCAGATGAAGTATCATCAGATATGGTAAAGGCTTTGGGAGCAGTGGGAGTACATTGGTTGAAGAGAGTCTTCACATGCGTATGGAGGGAAGGAAGAGTGCCTGACGACTGGGGGAAAGGTGAAATAATAACAATACACAAGAAGGGAAGTAGAAGACTATGCAAGAACTATAGAGGAGTAACATTAATAAGCCATGTTGCCAAAATATTTGAAAAAATAATTTTTAACAGGATTAAGGACGTGATAGAGGACCAGATAGGGGAGGAACAACATGGGTTTAGGAAGGGAAGAAGTACGATCGACTTGATTTTTGCAGTGAGACAAATGGTTGAAAAGCACTGGGAGTTCAATAAAAAGTTAATACTGGTGTTTATAGATGTCGAGAAAGCCTACGATTCTGTTAAGAGAAAAAGTATATGGGAGAGTATGGAAAAAATAGGAGTGACAGAAAATATGATGAAATGGGTTAAGGAATTGTATAGGGTGCACGAGTGCAGAGTTAGGACATGTGATGGTAATACAGAATGGTTCAAGGTAAAGAAAGGGCTGAAACAGGGGAGTGTTCTGTCTCCGATTCTTTTTAATGTAGTTATGGAGATAATGATGAGAGAAATTAAAGAGGAGACAAATGAAGAGATGAAGATAATGATGTTTGCTGACGATATTCTGATGTGGGGAGAAAACAGGGAGGAGATACAAGAACAACTGGACAAGTGGAGTAGGAAGATGAGGGAGAGAGGGCTGAGGATAAGCAAGGAAAAAAGTGAAGTAATGGTAGTAGGAAGGGACACAGTTTTGGAAGAAGATATATTGGTAGATGGAAGTATACTAAAAAAGGTAGATGATTTCAAATACCTTGGAACGATGGTGTCAAGTGATGGAAGAATGGAACAGGAAATAAATGCCAGATTAGGAATGGGAGCGGGATTCTTCCGGACGGTGAAACACCTAGTATGGGACAAAGAGGTACCAAGGAGGGCCAAGGTAATGATGTTCAAGAATTACTATAGGCCTATAATTACTTATGCGGCAGAGACATGGCGGATGTCAGAAAGGGAGTGGAGTAGAGTACAGGCAGGGGAAATGAGGTTCTTGAGAGCAATAAAGGGAAGAACTCGAAGAGATAGAATTAGGAATAGTGAGATAAGGAAGGATGTAGTGGAGGAGAGTATAAGAGAAAGAGTGGAACAAGCAAGGTTGAGGTGGTATGGTCACGTAAAAAGGATGAGTGTAGAGAGGTTGCCGAGGAAGATGGAGGAATGGGAAATGGAGGGAAGGAGGCCCAGAGGAAGACCACGAAGAAGATGGCTGGATGGAGTGAGGACAGACGTGGAAAAGAGAGGGAGTGTGTGGGGGGAAGTGGTGAGAGAGGAGATGTGGAGGGACAGGAGAAGATGGAGAGGCTTGGTGACAACCCAGACCCAGGATTGACTGGAACGGGACCGGATAAGTAAGTAAGTAAGTGCTCTCTAATTTTCAGTAAAATATTGCCCTCAACAACGCTTATCATGTGCAGAGGGTTAAATTTGGATAAAATGAATCTTGAATTCAATTATGTTAGTAATCTCAAGGATGTATGATTATTGTTTATGTTTGCTAGTTTACGACATTGCTGATCATTAGATTCCATCCATTATTATTAATTCTTATGATGTTGATCTTCAAGAAATGGGTGAATATAGATTTCGAATGAGTGTAATGAATGAGCGAATGATTCATTTGTTTATATTTTCTGTGTACTTAGAAAAGTTAACAAGCCTGTCAGATTTAAATGTTTTAAGCTAATAAAATATTTGATTATTACGTAGCCTTAATATAATTTTATTATCTTGCAAAAGAAAGCCACAAGAAGCATGAAAGGTTTTTCAAGAAAAGATGGGATTTGCATTAGAGAATAGCTCACTGTAGATTTATAGTGTTGGATAGAAAAAGAGTTGGACTTATAAACACTTTTTACTGTTTGTACATCATGCCATTTAAAAAGTTGCCAGAAGCAAGACAGTTGATAAGTTTTAACAGGTTCAAGAAAAAATAAGTAAATGGTATAAAGATGTCTTCCTATATGATTGATGAATATCTTACATTTACATAAGTCAAGTATAATTTGCATAAACCATAATTTTGTCACATATTTAACTTCATTAATAATATTTTACGTTAGTACATATTGTATGATTATCAAAATAATATATGAGTGACATTCAGAAAGTAAAGAACATATGTTGCAGAGCTAAATAAATATATGAAAGGTAACAATTTAAAACTTAATTTGCAAAGCATATCAATACCTTAACCTATTTTTTAGTAGTTACTATGGTGATCAAGGCACTTATTTCAGGAATTCAAAAGATTCATTTAATATTGGGCTTAGGGAAAATCATCAGAACCAGGTCAGGGCCTCTAGGAGGGGACAAACAAAATTTCCCACGTGTTCAAGGAGCTGCATGAGGCCAAGCACTGTTGTGAATTAGAACCACCTTCAATGGTAGCATATTGTGTTGTTAATTTTATCTGGCATGTTCCAGACAATGTAGGACTTTGTAATTATTGTTTCATTTCATTGTGGATAAACCCAACATGGACTTTCTATACCATCTCATGTTCAAATTTGTTTCTTCTTTCTGGGTAAGGAGTGAGTTTGTAAGATATCCTTATACTGTCTGACATTTGGTTTCCAGTATCTTGCAAATAAAAAAATCATCCCCAATCGACAAATCAGCTAAAGAAGTTTATCACCTTCATTGTTATTTTGATTTTACAATTCAATAGCTACTTTCATGTGTTTTGTATTGAGAATTTCTTTTATCATTTTCTGTAATCTGATGTTCTATCACTATTTCATGATGAATGGTTCTTGTGGAGCAAACCCAGTCATCCCAGTCATCGAGGTGGGACCCTCCACCAACGCTTGTCCCCAAGGCCTTTGTTAGTAAAGTATTGCTCACTTTAGGCAGAGGCATTTCCACTATTAAGATGGTTCATTTAACCTAAAAAATATACAGTGGAGGATTTGGATTTTTAAAGTAAAATAACGATTTTCTTAATTATTTCATCAACTTTTGGCTTTTGTATCAATAACTTTTCTATAACAAGTAATGGCCACGAACTCCGTTCTTTGTTGTTTACATGATTCTCATTGACAAACACAAAGTGCATCAGATTTTAAAAATGTTTTGTTACATTGAGTTTGTTTTAATGGTCTCATATACTCATAGATTTTTATTGGCTAAATATTTAGTGAAATTAAAAGCCCCCCATACATACTTCACATTTGGTAGTAATTTTGATAATTACTGTAATTTTGTAAGACCACTGAACAAATTAATAAAACTTAACTGATATTAGTTCAGAATCAAAACTTACTAGGTCATGGTTGAGGGAATAAGCACCAAAATAACGTGCAATTGTCCTTTACTTTTTAACTCACTAATATATTAAATAGATAAGTTTATTACTATTTTGCCTTCGGATTATAAAAGCAATGTACTAGAGTTTGAACCTCTGCTATAAAATAAATACTCATTTGATTTCTATGTGTCGCTAACCAAAATTTAGTTTATTTAATTCTACGTAATATCATATAACTTAAGTATTTTCTTGGAAGACTTAAAGAAATTTTTATAGCGGGTAGAATAAAAAAACACAAAATTTCAGCAATTTTGAAGTAAAGCTCAACTTTAAACATTTCTAAAACAAAAACTACTTAAGATAAGTCAGTGAAACTTTAACCTCACCTGAAGAAGGTTGGTTTTTATAGTCTGTCTAAATTCTAGAATTTTTACTCTTTTACTAAATTTTTGTTTTAATTTTTGTAAACTCTTGCAATCTTAAAAATGGCTGATCGTACAAACTTTCAAAATGGTTAAAAAATACCGGATTGAAAAATAAAGTAAGATTATAAAACCTTAAGTGCAATAAAAAAATCTTGTGATTTTATATCATATGATAATTCAACAGACATGTGATATTTTTAAAATTTAATATTTAAAAAAAATCCTGCAATAAAGGAGTTAATTGGTTCTATCTGGAGTATATATAAACAAACAATTTGTTTTACTCATAGAAGCCATGTGTATTGAATAATTGATATTTTTTATTTGTTTTTCATTGTCTCTTATCCAAAATAAATCTAAAAATATGTTTTTGGGTATATAAATTACCCTTATATAATGTTAATTGTTGTTATACTGATTACTACAGGATATTGTAAGTTATCAGTCTAGATAGTCAAGTTACAGGCAAGTATTAAGCTTGTATATCACTAAAGTCATTTTCCTTAAAATATCCTAATCAAAGCTGGGTGTTGCGGTTTGCAGACTTTGTGCTGTTTTTGGAGGTGTCTATCACTTGAAACGTGCAGCCAACTCTGTGATTGTGAGTCAGAAGGATGGGGAGCCTCATTGTGCTGGAATAGTGTCAGGCTCCCAGCGACTAAGCACACAGCACTTGGTCATCGCTGTGTCCGATGCACCAAAGTCCTTCCTGAAGTCTGCCCCTACTGGTGGCCTCTCACGTGGAATCTTCATTACTGACAGGTACTCATGTAAAATAGAATTTTTAATTTTGGTCAGTTACTGCAAAAACAATAATTTTCCTTAACTTTAACTGTAGATCAGTTAAAAATGCAGTTATGATTGAACACAGTTTAAAGTAACATTTTTTCATTATTAAAAACCAACTAACAAAAAAAATCTGAATGTAATAAAATTCCAAACCTGTACTGGAATAAATAATGACCCACCCCAAACCTCCTACTCTAAGAGCTCAACCAAAACCACATAAAACAGGTATACCAATCAGACCCATAATGAACTTTCAATATGCACCATCAAATAACTTATGCAAATAAATAAAAGGATTTAAATAAAAGGATTCAAGAAAAAGTTATTTGGGACTACAGTTGCAGTACAAATAATACTACTGAATCAATAAACAATATAAAAGATATATAAATTCCAAACCAATGTAAATTTATATCGTTTGATATACAAGAAATGTATACAAACATTCCTACTAAGGAAGAGAGGGGGAGGGAGATGGGGAAGGGGGAGATGGAGAGAGAGGGACTAAGTTATATATTTAAATTATTATTATACTTGTAAAATTGTGTAAATGAACTTGACATATGCACAACTAACAGTGAATAAACACAGAAATATGAAAATGCCTTGGCATAATTTTTTCAATCTAAATGGCCCCTGTTATAACAATTATGAAAATGAATGACAATTCAGAGTCAGACATACTGAAATATTTCTTTCTGTAATGCATGTAAAGGTATTCAGAAGTTTACTATTATGAAACTTGACTTAGTGAATGACCATAAAACTTGAGTTACAAGCATTTAGACCATAAATATCACAATTTCCACGGTGCATTGCATTAGGTCTTAAGTTCCCTGAGGTCAATACTCAATTTTATACAATAGAATTTAAAAAAAGAAGAAGTGCAGTAAATCCTTAAGTAAATGAAAGCATAAATAAGAATTTAGCAAAATATAAATTATTTATCAAGCTATATTGTGATTAATGAAAAGGCCAATAAGTTTGATGGAGTGATTTTTTGTCCAGATCCATCCTGGCAGGGAACAAGGAAATGCTGACTCTGCTACAGTTCCCACCACAAGACTCTAATGGAGAGCTGGTTACAGTCATCGAGGTGGGACCCTCCACCAACGCTTGTCCCCAAGGCCTTTGTTAGTAAAGTATTGCTCACTTTAGGCAGAGGCATTTCCACTATTAAGATGGTTCATTTAACCTAAAAAATATACTAAAATGTTATATTATCAATCGATAAGTTAAATGTTTATTTTTTATATAAAATAAGGAATGACAATGAAAGTTTTATAATAAAGGTTAATTGATACAAATAAATATGAAACAAGATGCAAAGAGAAAGGTTTTTATGATTTTTAAAATTTTAATGCTTATTTCATAAATTTAGAACAAAATGTTCTTATAAACACAAACCTTAAATTGCTTAGTTTCTCAGCTAACTGCTATTTTGTATTATTTACTAAAAAATATCAACATCAGTTAATACTTTGATGAAATAATTGATGATTCTCTTAGTATACCAAGTATTAACTGAGAAATAAAAATCTATTTTCAAATGACTTCAAATTTAACCCTACTAGTGGCAGGTCATTTTCCCCACAGTAGCAAGTTCTTTTTAGGTATTGCGCAAGGTTTTGTTTTTTAAATAAATAAAAATATAAATAGTTTTTTAATTAGCATAATATGTGTTGGTACATATACAGTACAAGTAAACGTCACACAACACAAATTTATTACAATATAAGCACAAAATGCACAAATATATTACAATAAAAGTACAAAATGCACAAATATTATGGTGATCGATTTCTTTTGTGAATCCCTCTGGTCTGAGGAAGGTGAGCGTGGTTCACCGAAATCTATCACCATAATATTTGTGCATTTTGTACTTATATTGTAATATATTTGTGCATTTTGTGCTTATATTGTAATAAATTTATGTTGTGTGACGTTTACTTGTACTTTAAAAATATAAACAATACAGTATACGTGTCTTGTTATATACATTTCTTTTCAAAATTAAATGGTGAATGTAATAATATTTGTTTTAAAATCAATTGTTATTTTGTCTATATTTATATTTTTTTATTTCATAAATGAAAAATATATTTTTTGTAAAATATAAGTGCCTAGAAAATTTACTTCTACCACTTTCTCTAAAATCTGAGATAGCCAATTAATTGATTTAAAATGCTATCATTTGAAAATGTGTAACAATATGGGTATATCTGTTAGTTATCTATGTTAGTTATCTGTTAGTATATCTGTGTAACAATATGGGTATATACATTGACGTTATCTTAAAAAAAAAAAAAAACTAAACATTTGAACCTACTTTCCTATTTTTAAATCTCGCGTAAGCGTTTTTGCCATAAATATAAAGAAAAATAAATGTTACAGCATATGTATATATATATATATATATATATATACATATATTGTCAATATCTGATTGGAAACTAAATATAACTTTTCTTGCATGGATTATAACTTTTAATAATTACAATTTATAATATTTTCCACTGAGGAAAGGTGTGCCTTTCCTTGTTTTATTAGATTCAGTATATAGATTTCATCCTTCATTTACTCAAATGTTTGGAGATTACTAACACTTCTTTTGTTTAAGAACAAACCCTACGTTTCAATAGATATAAAACTTTTGTCATCCTCAGATGTTACTGACTACCTTGACCCTTTAACCTATTGACCTATGAGTTTATTTGCACTGCACAGTCAGTTATTCATCCTATTAAAATAAAGGAAAATGTAAGCATTTGGCAAAAAATTCATAAAAGATACCATTTTCAAACTAGAGCGAAAATTGTGTGTTTTTTTATATAATACAATAGACTTCAAAAATATATAGATGCTATATGTATATATATATGTACCTAAAAAATAATTATAAAAAATAATATAAAAAATGTTGTGTTTTTATTTTTATAAATTTGAAAAAAATGTATATATTTTAGTAAACAATTAAAAATTATTATTGAGTTGCTGTAGTTTTGTTGACAATTTAACTCTCTACAAGAAAACATTATATTTAATAAATAATGTTTTTTTAAATTATCACACATCAATTGTTTTCGAAACCAATGTAAACTTCGTCATTTTGACTTTAGCTCAAAACAGTGTTTACCTAGAACTACAGGAAGATTACACTTGAGTGAGAGTTCAGTTTATAATAAATTTGTATTAATAAATATGTAGAATTTAATTATTTGAAAATCATAAGACAAAATTTATACTATACAAACATAACATAACAAAAAAAGAAACTCACACTAATTGTAATCCTTTGTCCTGCCATGACTTATAACAAAACATTCGCACTTTTCTGCTTATGTTTACAATTACAAACTGAAAGCTAAATTTGATTGTAAAAAAGGGGTATGCGAGTAGTGATTTTTGAGTTCGAGTCGAGTCAAGTCGAGTAGTTGGCATTTTTTTCGAGTATCGAGTATTTTCGAGCGAGTATTTACAGAAGGATTTCCTGTTCACCCAAGACAGCTGTAAAAGGCAGACACCATCCTAAGCCTATATTAAGTTTTGCCAGATTCGTAAATATATACATCTAAACTGAACACAATCATTTTGATTTGCTGTTTATAACTGTAACATTTGATAAATAAAACTTCAATTCCTGCCTTCCGATATTTTTATGTGGTATTGTTTTGTTTAAAGTTTTTCCTTTTTTTCATAACTAATATGATGAAAGAAACTAAGAAATTATATTATTAATTGAAACAACGTGGATTATAAAGATTTAACCCTTTCAGTGCCAACGTCCGGGTACCCGGACGTTTTTTAACTGTTCACAAAGTGCCAACGTCCGGTAGGACCCGGACGTTTATAGGTGGTCGCGTAGTGCCAACGTCCGGTTTTCCCGGACGTTTCGTAAAAAAATCGTAAAAAATAAATATAATAATTTTTAGCTTTGAAACTTTAACAATAGTATTAAGAATAATATTCTTTATCCGTTTTCAATATTTATAAAGCATTTAACTGTGTACATTCAGTATATAAAAAGAATAATAAACACATCACAACGTGATCAAGTCAGCAGCGCTCTCGGTCAGCTGTCTGACGCAACGTCATTGTTATTCTGCATCACATCTTTACCTCTGTTGTTTATGTTGTGTGGTGGTTATGTTAGGTTATTTGTATATGTTTTGTAGTGGCAAAAGGAAGAAGTCCACTTTCATGTGTAGTAAATGTAAGAAAGGCATACATAACAAGTGCCTTAGCAAACACCATTGCTAAAAATATTTTAATTTTTTTTATTTATCATAAAAATTGTAAATATGTTAGCCTAGTTCATTTTTTTACTATTAATTATATAATATTATGCAACATGTATGAACTTCATTGAACTTATTTGGATGGAAATCAATAATAGAATATCCTCATGTATTACCGGTTATTGTAGTGAAAAACTGAAATGCGCCAGAATTTACAAAAATGTGAACCAATTAGTTATTTTTGAAGCTATGGACCTGAAAATTTGTATTTATATTCTTAAATGATTGTTTTAATTAGTGAAGTGCACATCTATAACAAACAGATTTTTTTCATCATGGTTAAAAGGCATTCTTTTTGGATTAAAAAAAAAAAAAAAAAACAATTGGTAAGTACATATATTTTTATATAGTGTTAACCATAATATTATATGATTTCTGTTGTTTTATGGTGTTGTGCATACATTTTGGAAAATAACAAAAAAAAATCATTGTTTTACCTTGATAAATACATTAGTTATGATTTTTTTTTAAATAGCTTGCAAAACCGCTTAAAATTGCCCGGCAACATAAGGTAAAACTAGTGAAAAAATGCCCGGCAACATAGGGACATTTTTTAAAAAAATGTCCGGCACTGAAAGGGTTAATCTGTTCACTCATATCACAGATCAGATTTTCTATGCAAGCCAATTAACATGTTTCACAGCCGGCCGATATGTTTATCTGGTGGTTCAGTTCAAAGTGTACCGCGAAAATTCAGGTGTCATTTGCTTTCAGAATTGCCTCCCCTCAACAAAAAATTGATTGTGTACGCCAAGAAGAGTGGATCTGTATTCTATGGGTATTTAATTCAGTAATAACAAGGTTACAACTAACCGGAAATGAGCTGTAAATTATATAATCAAATCTCAATGACAAAGACTGTAGTTCAATCGATTGATAATAATAACTAAGCAGGTTTACTAAAAATAAATTTTAAAGTCGCTTAGGATGAATTAGTTTTTAAATTATGTTCGGTAATAAAATGTGTGCAACTTGAAACTATTTCGATACATGAGGCTACACTGAACAACAGATAAATAACTATTTTCATAATGAGAAATTCATGAAAACCTGGCGTAATCGAATGAAAACCATGGACGTAGTCGGCTAATATAATAGGTCTAGCCGATATTGGCGGCGAGATGCAGTCTGAAATATAAACTTATGAATAAAAAACGAGATGTTTGATAAGGCTTCAGTTCAATAAAAATTATTTTCCGAATCTCTAAATTTGTCGCATTTTGTTTAGAAAAGGTCTTCCAACATGTTTCTCCATCACTTGGATTGATTCGTGATTGTTTTACAGTTTACATCGATGTCAATGTAAACAGGGAACCGTTCAGTGAGTTTACGTATCAAAATTATTGTACTTTACCACCTTTTACGCACCAACTGTGTTACTGTCTAACCTAGTCAGGAAACAGTTCAACAAATTGACAGAAAAAAATATCGTATGCGGAAATATTACACACAGTTTTGGCGATCTAAGGTGTTTACGGAATAATAATTAATAGACGTTCGCTACGGATATATATATTTTTATTTGACGGAAAATAAATCAATAATGTTGTGTCACACGCTGCTAGAACGCCATTACCATATTTTATATGATACGATACGGTATTTTTTTACGTCAAATCATTGGACGATTCCCTGCTCAGATTAAAAATCAAAACAGACTCAATCGACTCGCAAGAAATATACGATAATTTCAGTTCCGAAAAGGAGATGAACGGTTCTTTGCACGTACGTATGCAACCGAGATGAACTTTCGCCTAGAAAAGATGGGAAGTTCGATTCTTGGGATCTAAAGTGACCCGTTCTCGGAATCCTTTTGATTGAGCGATATTATTGATATGAACGAAAATATACGTAATTTCCACGGCGTACAGACCATTATATTTGTATCGGTAACAGGTCTTTTTGAGCATCTTGAACAGGATCTCTCGTCCCCTTTCTTGGGTCATAAAGACACTAACCTTCACTTCTGTTTTAGTCACGCTATTTTTGGTTAGATTACAAGTGACTAATAGACTCAGCAACCAACATGTGTGATCGCTACCATCCCAGCTCTGTTGATAACTTTGAATTGAACTAGTTCAAATCATAATGAACGAACTCGTTCACTACGTCGACTAGTTCATTTGACTGTTGCCGTGTACTACCTATTCTTAGGCGTATTGTTTAGTTCATAATTACGCGTACCAAACTGTTAATGTATGATTAAGGGTAAAATAAAACACAAGAAAGCGCACATTTTTTATTCATAACTTATAAAACTGTTTACTCTTAAAACTAAATTAAGATGTAATCTGATATTTCGTGAAATATAACTACTCGATCGAACTTCGAGTAGTTTTGGAAGCTTCGAGCCGAGTTCGAGTAATAAAGTACTCGATCAAATACTCGAAGTTTCGAGTACTCGCACACCCCTATTGTAAAGCAAACCAGCTGATTGTTACAAAGCTGACAAGGAACTGAAAACAATATTGAAGCACATAGAATAACAATAAGTTGGTTATTATTGTCATACGCATCGTTGTTTAGTTCGCAAACATCGTAGTCCGTAGTTTGGCCCGTAACAATGCCGATTTGTGATGTATGTTTAGGTTATAAAACGATCAAGTGGAAGCTCATATATATTTTTTACAAATTTTTTCACTGATTGTTTTTATTAATATTTTAACCATTTGATGCAATATTTTTTTTATATTTAAAAGGTATTGTTACCATCACAGAACTGTTCCGTGACAGCAATTTTGAGCCCAGATTGGCCATTACGGAACGGTTCTGTGAAATGGGCCAATGGGTTAAGGAGTACTGCTGTTCTGGAGAGGCTCTATAACAATACCGATAAGGAGTAACTCGATTGAACCAAAAAATATCAAAAGAAAAATAAGTCCTAAAAAATTATTTTAAAATAAACAAGTAGGGTTTATTAATTATTACATAAATGACTAAATAACATATGCTCATAATAAAATAACAAATAGAATGCTGTAGTAAAAATAAGTAGTGAGTTTTTAGCAATATAAACGAGAACAGCAGTACTCCTTTGATCACTTTATACGTGAACATTCCGAAACGGCATTACTTATTTACTGATATTTTACTACACTCCTTAAAGGGTTAACGTACATTTTATAAGTGATACAACTCATCCTTATTTTCCATGGTCCTGATTAATGAAGTTTCTGAAATAGGTCCTCATAATAGAATTGTATTTATGTTGGAGTGAATGGTGCTGAATTAATACTAATGTTTATGATTCAATTACACTTGTTATTGCTAGTTTTCCTTTTTATTATCTTACAATAAAAAATATATGTACATATAGATATATTTTACTTTTTCTCTACCTATAAACTAAATTAATATTTATTTTTTATTAATTTTAATTACAGTAGTTTTTAGTAAGAGTGTATTTTATTAGTCAGTCTAGCAGAATTTCAATAGAAAAAACTTATTACAAAAGCTAAATATTCTTGTTATAATTTATAGATCCTTATTATTTTATTTTGTTGTCTTTTGTGAAGCTTAGAATTTTGTTTTTTAGGCTTAATTATTAGAAAAGGCCCAGTGGCCCTTAATTCACCCTTTTCTAAATATTATTATTTGCAAATAAAGACATTTATTATTATTATAAAACAAAATTAATAAATTATAATACCTTCATAGTTATAAGGCAAGTCAGCAGTGTACATAAATAACAGAGAACTAAAGGATACTACCACCATTGATACTGTCATATTGAATGTACTATTTGGAGTGGAACATACTGTACTGTATATAGCTTACAGACAGAATGCAGGACGTGTGTATGTAGGTCATTCATGTGTACCTTGGCTGAGCAATGGTAGAACATTGCAGTAAGCTAATATTGAAGATTTCTTTACTAAAGCTTTAAATGAAGTAGAATAGAATAGAATATTCTTTATTTGCCATTTCACAATGTGTAATTGTACAGCAAGCGTCATTAAACCTAACAAATTATAAACTAAAATAATGTTATCAATCCGTGAAACACTTTAGTCAAAACATATACTAAAAACACTTTAACACTCCACAATAGAGAACTAACATACCGTTTTACCTTTAAGTCTGGAGAAAATCTCTTGCAGTAGTTTTTTTAATAATAACGTTTCTCCTTTTTTAAGAATGAAACTATTCAGAGAATAAAATGCTTTAGAATGAACAATGTTAAACACTGCCAACCTTTTTCAAACAAAATTTTTCTCATTGGTCACTCATGATATAGACCAATTTAGGTTAACATAAAATTTCCTCATTAACAAATGTTTTTTGTATGCAGTGTGCTCAATCCCATTTACCAATTAGTGCTGTACAATATAATGTCATTTAGATAGTAAAAACTCTTCTGTATTGATTCAGTGCTATTTGATACTGACATAATTTGACTTATAGATATCTAGTTGTTATTGAATTAAGTTAAAGTAGATTGTAAGAGATTTAAATGACATAAATGTTGTACTTGTTGAAACTTAGTGCTTATTTTTTAAATACTCCAAGCATTGAACATCTCCAATTAATGAATAATCATAAACAATCTAACTAATAAATAATTTAATCAACTTCTCATTTACCTATTGAATAATGTAAGCCAGGGGTTAACAAATTATTGTATAATGCATAAAAGTGAGTTATAATGTATAATGTATCGTTGCAAATAGTGTATATATTTTTTAACAGGTACTACCTTAATATAAAATGAATAACAATTTAATTCTGTACCAAAAGAATATGGTGCATGAAATGTATGAAAATAGTACAGGATTAAATTATCATTTCAGATACATTGATTTTCAACTATGCACATCGTACACATGCCTTTGGCGACAGATGTAGAGCTAAAATGTTTAAGTGTCATGAATTTATAAATTTTAAATGGACATTACAATGACATGGACTTTACACTAAACAGGTTATTTTGATTTAAACCTGATATGAAATAAAAGCTTTAACAAATTTAAAAATAATCGGCTCAACCATTTCAGAGATTTAAATCGTTTAGTAATGCTTGAGTTTAGTTTATAGAACACTGGGACAGGAATTAATATAATATGAGAGATGAGGCATCAGCAAACTTACATGAGAAGACAAGTCCAAAGGAACTGACCATTTGTTTTGTGTCTTGATATGTATTCCTCTAGGTTGTGGTAGTGGATTTTTCTACCCTAGGAAGTTTTCTGATGATCTGCTCTCTCCTATCGTATAAATTAACCTTACAAAAATGTTAAAATTTATATGCTCTCCATATAAAACTATAACAGGAAGCTAGTAGAAAAATTCTCAAGGAACCCCTTATAATTGAATTATCCGTTATATTTATTTTCAAAATTAATACTTTTGTGCCGGCAACTTAGCCAAATAATTATTTATTTCCTCATGTGTTCAATTATGATTGTTTATTTATGTTTTTAGTTTCATTCCATTTAAATAACTAATTGTCTCATTTTGTTGTAATAAAATAATATCATTTCAAGTGGATTTATTTAATGAAATTGGATTGAATTATCCAAACTTTTAACTAAACTGTGCTGTCTTTGCTTGTGTTACAGATGTAGTGCACATGACCTGTCGCCAAGTGAAGAGTGCCAGAGAGGATCTAGAGGTGGCAGTCAAAACCTTGCTACACACAGAACCCTGTGAGGGAATTTATCGCTCTGATACTCAGTCACAGGCAACGCTTACCTCCAAACAGGTATACCACGCAGTCAGCAATAAAAATTCTTTTTTAAAAAGAAATGTTATGTTGTCAAAATACAGAAATCGTCTTTATGTCTCCTGCTTCAAACTTATCTAGATCATTTAGTTTGCATAGTGATAAAGAATTCATCAAGTGTGTCCAGAGGTGGCTCCACTCGCCAGTCCTTTTGTATTTTCCTGCGTTCAGATTTTTAGTGAATCTACAGCTTACACAAAATTGCTTTCTACTGTACTCTGTAATGTGGTTGAATGAAGTAAGTCTTTTTGCTTGTCTTGCGTTGTAATGGTGAGTAGTCTCTCGTCTTTTATGGTCCATTGGTATGTGTGGGCAACCCCAGTGAAGATCTACAGATTTATTACTGTTAGAATCCCAAATTGTTTAAATGATTGCATCTATGGTAATAAAAGAAGTATACTGTTTTATTAATGATATTTTTATGACCTGTACAGATTTCAAAAACTCTCTATAAACTACAAAAGTTTTCATCTCTTAATTTCACTGGGTTAACATCTCTCCAAACAAATAGTCTTCTTTGATTGAATTGGATTGTAGGACAATGTCCTTCAAACTAATATTCACATCAAAGTTGCTAGCTGTGAATATTAGTTTGTTCACAGTTGTTCAAACCTGACTATTACTAATGTTCCTTCCTAATAGCCTAACCACCAAGCCAAAGGAATCACTTTATCTCCTAGAAACCTAGATGCATACTATAATCAACTTGACAGTGCCTTTTAAAAGAGAGGTTACTTTATAAAAACCAAATCCAAATAACCCAGACCTAGAACCAACCTCAAACCAAAAATAGTTCCTAATGCGTATGCCTTATCCCCAACTACCACCATAGCCAACAGGGGTCAACTACGTCTTGAAAGATGGCCTTAACATCTTAAAAGCATCCCTTCATACTAAAGATCCCTACTAACACTTCATTTTTAGGCTAGTTAAAAAAAAACCTCCACCAACTACTGGTTCATCCAAAATTACTAACAACACAATCTTTTCAAGTATAAAAAGTTTCCGGTTCTAATCCTTGCAACCAAAAATTTTACAAAACCTGTATAACTCAGGTCATAACCACATCATTTACCAGCTCTACTACCCCCCAAATTAATTTCTAGGATGCCTTGAAACAATATCTCTAACTCTACCACTTTAATTTACCAACTTCAATGCCAACACTGCTATGCTTAATATTGATCTTACCAGTAAAACCCTCTGTAAATGCATGAATGGCTATAGACATAATTGCTCTTTGAAAAAACAAAAAAAACCTGTCACTACTTATACTCTTCTCCATAACCAAAATGTTGATCAATGTTATAACACTAAAATAGTCAAATCACTCCCATCCATGGAAGATGGTCAGATTCCATCAGGTTAAGTGGAAGAGGGGACTTCTTAGTTCCAACTTCGCCTGATTAAATAAAGTAATTTTTCATTTCATTTCATCCAATATTAACAGTTCCCAATTCTGATGAATACAATTAAAAAACCTGATGGAATATCATATTTACTTCTTAAAAAGGTAATCAGACCTCATATCAGAACCTGAGTATGAATTAACTGTCTTATCTAATTAATTTTTCATCTCAACTTGGCCAGTTCCCAAACTGCATAAAAATTGCAAAGGTGAGGTCTCTTCACAAAATAAGGCAATACTCATATTTGTAACAATTACCAACCGATTTCCATTATTTCAAATCTGTCTAAAATATTTGAAGAAGTCTTCTTTGAGTAGGATACTGACTTCTTGATAAACATGATATTATATCACCAGACCATTTGGATTTACTAAGGGAAGAAGTACAGTGAACCATACATAATAGCACTGTGTCTACTGCTATACAAGCTTTGGATGCTGGTGATATTTCTGTAGGAGTATTCTTTGATGTTTTCAGGAGTATCCTACTCTGATGGAGAGGAAGCAAATTGTTTAAATCCCTTACACAAATGATAGAGGCTGAGAAAGATGGGCTCAGTCCTCACCCACACAAGTACTAAATGGTAACCACATGGTTCAGTGCTTGGTCTTATTCTCTTCCTCCTATTTATTAATAACCTGCCAAAAAATATTTCCAGTTCTAGGGTGTGTCTGTTTGCACTTCATTGTTGTTGTTCATTGCGAGTACCTACTCAGGTCTTGAAGTTAAAACCTATTATGAAGCATTTTCTCTCTTGAAGTGGTTTGATTCAAATTCCGCAAAGATTAATAGGGGAAAACTCAGTAAACTGCAATCTGACCAATCATAAATCAAATAATAATCTCAATTTTCAATACATTAATTAAAACCTCAAAAATAACCAAATTTCAAGGCATTTTAATTCTTAGGATTCAATCAACAATTTGATTGAACAAATCAATCAAGTCTATAAAAAGTTAATTCTAGGGTGTGCGATGCATAGAAAAATCGATTCGGTTCGACGATTCAATTCAGGACTAGTCACAATGTTGATGCTTTAAAAGTAACGCGAAGCATCGATAGTACCACTATGCATAAGCACCCGTACACGTACAGTGGTATTGACCTACCCATATACGTACAATGTCTATTTATATGTATCTATTTCAGTTAGTCAGCAATTATTTTGGGATCTTTATTTAATAAAAAATAATACGAATTGTTGAGTATTTATATGTAATAGTAAAAAAAATTAGGCTCTTCTATTGTGTTTTTGAATATTGCTGATAACAGTCCGAATATTGTTGTTAAAAGTCAAATATTACTGATAACATGAGTCCATTCTGACTTTTGTTACCACTTCCTGTCTGAATGGCCTCTACAGTCCATCCTTTTTATAAAACATTTCCCTGTCAAAACACAGTCTTATTTTGTTTTCTTTATAAATTCAAATATGTTGCATTTTTAACAATTCACGCTATTCGATTTCAATTCAGTTAGTCTGTTGACACTGTGTTCTAAAATATATTACTCAAGATTATTTGCATTAAAAAAAATATAATTAAACCTTAATTATTAAATACAACTCTATTACCATCTATCTTCAACCTTTTAACTAGAAAATATTTTAAATTAAACTCAATGTATTCAATAAATTACATTTTATCGCATTTGTTGATATTGTTTTATTAATTTTAATATATGATTACTTACGTGTATTAATCAGTCGATATTAAAATGTCTTTTTTTAACATATGGGCTAAACGAAATGGATTGTTATATTTAAATAAAAATGCTGCTCCTTCTACAAAAAGTTTGTGATATACAGTAGTACGTTTTATTTATCTATGCGTATGTAACTTAACATTAGTATTTATTTCAGTCAATTAATCGTCAGTTAAAACTATTATTTCATACATTCTTCTTTTTGCCTGTGAAATATATTATTTTGAAACTCTAAAAAATTAAATTTTGATCAGTTACTCTCTCACAACAATAGTAAAGTACAAAGTGCATTAAAATCTAATGAATTTAATGCAGAGCCATCATCTTTCTTTATTACTAGCTTGTCCTATATTTGTTCCTCTTTTGACTTAATTACATAAGCATGTAAATTAGTCCATTTCTTCTTTGAGTTCTTTATTGGAAATTGGAAATATTTTAAGAAATTCTCAAAAATTCCAATAAAATACTTTATTATACAGGGTGGTGCAAAAAGAACGCATGGATTTGAGTAACATAGTACCAGTGGAGGGGAGCAGTCAGTGACCGCCAAGCGACGCCATTTTGTTGGTTGAAGCGTCCAGTTTTAGTAGCAATGGAGCAGTGGAACGTGCAGTATCGCGTGTTCGCTGTTGAACACTATTTCAAATTAAATGAATCTGTCATCACTGTTCAACGAAAATTTCGTTTACAGTTTAATGTCGCGCGTAAGGATTCGGTACCTGATCGCAACTCGATACTTCGTTGGATTAACTCGTTTCGTACAACAGGATCAGTGTTGAAGAGTAAATCGACTGGTCGCCCTCTTACGGTGCGAACTCCGCAAAATGTTGAAAGTGTCAGAGCCTCAGTTCTGAAATTCCTCACCGCTCGACTAGACGGTGTGCTCCGACCTTGGGGATATCACGTCGATCGCTACAGCGCATCCTGACATGTGAGTTACAATTCCACCCTTACAAGATAATGATTGTTCAGAAGCTCCATGAACATGATTTTCACGAACGAAGAGTTTTTTACCAGAGAATGCTTGATGTCATTGGAAATGACAATAATGTTGTAATGCTGAGTGATGAAGCTCATTTCCACTTGAATGGCTCAGTAAACAAGCAGAATTGCCGCTATTGGGCAGCTCACAACACACAGGAAATGCATAAAAAAACACTGCATTGTCCTAAAGTTACAGTATAGTGTGGGGTCTCTAAAATTGGCATCGTTGGACCTTATTTACCAAACAGTCACTGTTAATTCTGAACGATACGTGGAAAGATATGGAAAACTTTGAAGAGAGACTTGCAATGTGTATTCATGCAGAAGGACGCCATCTTTCTGATGTTATTTTAAAAAATTAGTTAATTGTCTTATAATTATTAACACCCAACTCTCAAATTGGGTTGTTTGATGATTGTTTTGGTGTAATTAAAATTTTGGTGTGATTAAAATTAACCAACTTATAGCCTTTTAAAATCCATGCGTTCTTTTTGCGCCACCCTGTATGAGACCTTATGAGGCCTTTCGCCTACAATGTAGGCATCGTCAGACATCAACATAAAATTCTAATTTTAAAATTAAATTCCAATGCATTTTATGGGAATTTTTGAGAATTTCTTAAATTATTTACAATCTCCAATAAAGAACTCAAAGAAGAAATGGATGAATCAACGCTCAGGTCCACGGAGTTCAACAAATTACATCAACTTAAACAAAAGGTGAGGTTAATTTCAGATGACATCTATTTCTTAAAAAAGTGCAAGAAAAATAAAATATTTCCAAATTTTATAAAATTTACAATTTCTTTAAAAAACCAAATTAATGAAAAAGTACTACTAAGTGCTAAAATACATTGGTTAAATTTAGAAATCAAATCTTTATTCGCAAAACAAGCAAACTTTGAACTACAAGCTTTTGAAAAACACTTGTTTATTGTGAAACACTTAAACCATTTCCCTTTGTTTGACATGAAATATCAAGCAATTTTAGAAAGCATTGAATTTAAACATGAACACAAAATTACAATACTAAATAAAAAATTTAACAACCTTTTAAAGAACTACAACCATGAAACAAATGAACCACAATATACTTCAAATATAGTTAGTGACGATCTAGTCCTAAACTTATCTTCAGTCACATTTGATAAAAACGAAATTAACTTACTTCAAAAGGGTTTAAATTATAGTTTACAACCAAAGACACTAGATGAATTTTACATTGATATAGAGAGTAACATAAGAAACCTCAACAATGAGACCAAAAAAACTATTAGAAGAGATTTATATGACGCAATAACAACTAAAAATACTAAAAAACAAAACAAAAATTATTTTGAATTTAATATAATTAACAATCATAAGTCAAAAGATGTGTTTTATTTGAAGGCTGATAAAAGTAACAGTTGTTATATTAGACAAAACTGATTACTACAACAGAGTTAATGGTATGATTGAAGAAGGTCCATATGTTATGTGTAACAAAAACCCAATTAACAAATTCAACTCAAATGTTTTCACAACACTTCGGGAATGTAAAAGTATTCTCAATAAAGATATAATTAAAAAATTGACAGTCTCAAACCCAAAAATTCCTAGATTATACTGTCTTCCAAAAATACACAAACCAGGAAATAAAATGAGACCTATTGTTTCTTGCATTGATTCACCTACATACTTAATTTCTAAATTCCTTGTTCAAAAACTAAAATCATTTAATCAATATGATTCTTTTTCTGTTAAAGATAGATTTTATTGATCAAATCAAAAATGTTAAAATCGAAGAAGATGAATATCTTATTTCATTTGATGTAGTTTCTCTCTACCCCAATGTCCCAATGAAAGAAGCTCTTGAAATTACCAAAACTTGGTTAACGTCTCAAAATTTAACAAACCAAGAAATCAAAGAATACATGTTGTTAATAAATTTATGTATGTCACAGAATACCTTCCAATTTGAAAATACGTATTACAATCAAACAGAAGGAACAGCAATGGGCAACTTACTTTCATGTTTAATTGCAAATATATTTCTTAGTTCGTTTGAAGTTAATGCAAAAGAAATATGAATTTTTTTTCCTCGAATTTGGCTTAGATATGTGGATGATATTTTTGCAGTTTTTAACAAGAAACAAGACCTCTCAAAATTTGTTATCGTACTTAATTCATTCTACAACACTATAAAATTTACATATGAAACAGAATTAAATTTATCAACCCCATATCTTGATTTACTTTTAACACGAAACTTGGAAACTGGAATGATTGACTTTGACATTTATAGAAAACCTACTCAAAATTACAGATTTATTATGAATAGTTCATTTCATCCACCATCTCAAAATTGTTTGATACATATACACTAATACTAATGTACATGTATAGTTGGGTGGGTGGACCAATAGTAATGTACGTGAATGGATGGGTAGGTGGGCCAATACTAATGTATATGTATAGTTGGGTGGGTGGACCAATAATAATGTACGTGAATAGATGGGTGGGTAGCCCAATACCACTGCACGTGTATGGGTGGGTGGGTAGGTCAATACCACTGTATTTGTATGGGTGGGCTGTCTTTAACTCATTAATTCATAGACTTCTCAACACACCATTATCAAAAGAAAATTATAAAAAAGAAGTTTTAAAGATAAAAGAAATTGCTCAATTCAATGAATATCCAACTAAATTAATTGACAATATCATTCAAAAGAAGACAATATCAGTGAATAAAAATAAAAGAACAACTCTAACACCAATTGAGCATAAAAAAAAATCTATTTTGATATCCGTTTGTTATAATAAATATTCAAAGGAAGCAAAGAAGATATTCAAAAAACATAATATAAATTTATTGTTCAGAACAAGTCATCAAGTAAAAAACCTATTAGAAAACCCAAAATCAAAAATAAATGAAGAAGATAAATCTGGAATATATAAAATTAATTGTGATGATTGTGATAAGGTGTATATTGGCCAAACAAAAAGAAAAATTAAAACAAGATTCAAAGAACTCACAGCAAATTTTAAGTATGGACAATGTGAAAAATCAGCAATGGCCAAACATGCACTAGAAAAAGGACATAACTTTTCAAAATTTGAAGTTCTAAAACAAGTTAACAAAAATCAATTATTAGATGCATCAGAAACATTCTACATGAACAAATTTAACACACTAATTGTAAATAATGAACCTCCTCCCATTCAAAATTCTCCGTTTATATAGTATAATTTAACTTAACATTACTTTGTAACATTCATATTTATATACACACACTTTAAATTTAATTATTTTAAAATCTACCATATGTTTTAAATATTTACATTATATGGACCGTTATTAATTAGTAAGAAATCTGACTAAAAGAATTGCTTCAAGTGTATCAAAATTGGTTTAAGTCAAATACTAATTTTAACAATAAGATAAAAGGACAATTAATAAATTCTGACCCTAGGCCACCACTATTGTACGGATTACCTAAGATACACAAAGAAAATATACCGATGAGACCTATAGTAAGTTCCATAGGATCACCTACTTATAATTTAGCCAAGTTCATATCTAAACAACAAAGTGAAGTTGTAGGAAAAACTGAGTTATTTGTTAGAGATTCTAGAAATTTATCAGCCTTATCAGCCAACAGAAGTTGCAAGATACTGACATACTAGTAAGTTTTGATGTAGAATCATTGTTCACTAAGGTTCCAGTACCTGAAACAATTGAAATAATCAAGGAAATTCTTAACAACGATTTAGCAGAGCTAGCTGAACTATGCCTCACATCAACTTATTTCTTCTTCGATGGGAAGTTCTTTGAACAAACTGAGGGGGCAGCTATGGGATCACCTCTATCACCAGTTGCAGCTAATCTTTATATGGAAATATTTGAAAAGAAGGCACTTGAAACGTCTGATTTAAAACCAAAGGCATGGTATCGATATGTAGACGATGTTTGGGCTGTGTGGCAACATGGTAGAGAGAGATTGGATGATTTTCTGCACCAAATCAATTCTATTCACTCTAATATCAAGTTCACAATGGAAATCGAGAATAACGGAAGTCTGCCTTTCCTTGAGGTTTTAACTGTGAGAAGAAGATATGGACGAATAGGCCACTCGGTTTACCAGAAACCTACACATACCAATAGATATCTAAATGCTGCTTCCCATCATCATCCGGCACAGAAGAATGCAGTTTTAAACACTTTAATCAATCGAGCCATTCACATTTCAGGCCAAAATAGTTGGAAGAAAGAAAGACAAATATTACATTCAACATTAAAACAGAATGGATATTCAGTTAGAGAAATCAATAATACTATTGGAAAACAGTTGAAGAGGAAAGAACAAGACAATAGAATAGATACAAGACAAGATAAGGATACCTCAAAAAAGGCGTATCTACCTTACATAAAGGGAACAACGGAAAAGATTGGCAGGCTAATAAGTAAAGAAAATATAAAAACCATTTACAAGCCACCGAATAGATTACAGAATTTTCTGAGGCCAGTCAAAGATAAAATTCCACTAGCTATGCCTGGAATATATGAAATACCTTGTAGTTGCGGGTCAGTCTACATAGGGGAAACCAAAAGGTTAATTTCCACAAGGATTAAGGAACATATAAGGCATACTAAGAATGAAGATACAGAAAAGTCTGCAGTTGCTGAACATAGCACAAAAAGTAATCATGGAATTTTATTTGACAAAACTAAAGTCCTTGCCAACATCCCACATTACTACCCGAGAATCGTAAGGGAAGCCATAGAAATATATAAAAGAAGAAATACTTTTAATAAGGATGATAGTATGCCAAAGACATGGGAACCCATTTTAAGTAAATTGAAATAAAATGGAAGAGTCAGCCATATTGATTTTTCGGCCAATGACCGAGGTCACGTGGGTAGTGCCTCCGCCCCCCCTCTCCAGCATACCTGCCAACCAGTCCCCACCCCACTACTTGTTATAAAAGCTGGAAGGTCACTCGCCGATTTCAGTCTCAGAGAAACCACTGAGGATGCCATATCACAGTATGGGCGAAACGTCTGGTTATCTTGTAAATATTGTAGATAGCTCTTTGACGCGGTTGTCACCGAAAACTGTAGATTCTAGTTATGACACCGGCCGCTTAGGCCTAAGTTCCAAGACTATAGAAGCAATATTTAAGAAGGCCAAAAAATACTCTTGTAAGGAATTGTTTATGCTACATGAGCTCTTAACATTTCCATATATATATTTTAAACTGTACCATTTTTTATAAGAAGATCTTAAATCTATTTTAAGACAATCTATGAGCTTTGCAATACAATCTGAGAGAGAGAAACACTGTCTTTATACCTTATCACAAAACTGCCCATACACATACGTTGGTATTGACCTACGCTCCCTTCTATACATGTACAGTGGTATTGACCCATCTACCCACCCATAAACGTACAGAGCAACTGCACCCATTTGTGCACAGTGGTATTGCTATTCATTTCCTGCTAAACAAAAAACACACACACATACAGATGATTGTCAATGTATGGCACAGACGAATGGGCAGGTGCAATGGAAATGAGGAAGTATAGGAAGTGTGTGTTGGCTCAGAGAAGAAAGAAACAGAGGTGGTATGACAACTGACGCTTCACCATCTATATCCAGGTTTGTAAGGTAATGACTGACAGGTTATGGATAATGAAAGTTTTGCGCTTAGTGGGTACCAAAAATTCTTTCAGAAAACCAAAAAACTCAAATGACAGAACCAAAATTCTTGGTGGGAATTTTTATTGCAGCACTCATTTCGACAAGCGACTGAAAACAAACTAGCACTAGGACAACCTTCACTCTAATACGGAGGACGCCTACTGATCTGCCGTATGCGCCAGCGCAAAATGACGGCTCTACCCCCTCTACTTCCCAACATTAAGCAAACTAAGGTTACTTTCCGAACAGCCCTCGTATATACATTATTATATGTAAAGTAGTAACAAAATAACTTAGTCTCTTATTTTTATTTTACATTGTGTATGAAGGAAAAAAATATAAATTAACTGATTATTCTGCATTTTGAACTGTCCAGTAAAATGGTGGTTCTGTGTTTCAGGATGTAGAGGGAGCAGAGATCAGTCAGTCTGAGAGTCAGACAGTGAAGCCCCAGTTGTTATGGTCCCTCTACTTCAACTGCCCAGAGACATCAAGCTGTGACCTATCTGCTGATGTACCAACTAATGTCCACCTATGTTCTGGACCTGACCTTGACCTGGACTTTGAAATTGCAGTTAAACAGGTAATTTGTTGATTTATAATAAACTCATATTAGTGTTTTAAACATAAAGTACAATACATGCCTAAATATTAAAATAATCGGTCATAAAATGTAAGATTGCATACAGCTTTTTAAATACATTTTCAGTAGATGAGTTCAGACAGATTTCTAAAAAACTATGAGTAAAAATGTTCAAATACTCAAATTGAAGCCATAGTATATATTTCTCTAAATATAATTAATTTTATTTACATCATTCTAAGACCTCAAAACACACTAAACAAGTAGCCAAATGTTACTAACGCATTGTTCCATTACTCGACTGGTTCTAAAGCATGAAGCATCAGTGTACACTATAGTGGTTTTCATAAATTATACGGAGTGAAGAAGGCAGATGGACTAGCTTTTGTAGAACAGTTCTATCAAATGTTCCCCGTATTAATTCACCTTTTCATTCATAACTTTTTTTGTTTATAACTCCCTTATCCACTGAGTCACTAAAGTGGCAAACTGTCAAAAGTTTCAACTCTTCTGGCAAACTGAGGACAAACTTTATTAGATAATTAATAATTCTGATTAACCTCCTTACTTCTGTTGGGTTGTTTGGCTCTGGTTTATCGACAATTGGCCACGTCCTCTCTTACTCAGGACTAGGAAATCATTTTCATTTGGCCCAAAAAACTGACTTTCCTTATGTTAGATTAAAAGTGTTGCTTTTTAGGTTCCTCTTCAGCAACTCCGTACACCAAAATATCATCAGTTATATTCACCACATCTAACTAAGCCCTTAAGTGATCCCAATATTTTCTTTTGAACATGTTCTGGTGCTGAACAGATTCCAAATAATAGCCCATCAAGAAGATATCTGCAATAGGGTCTTATACTTTCAAATATATTAGCTGGTGCAGATAACACAGCCACAGGTCTGTGATTTTCTATTTCAAATTCTTTCCCACTTTTATATAGCTGTTAATTTAGTCAGTTTCCATTTTTCTGGAAAAATTATTAATTTTAATACTAAATTTTATAGATAAAGTAACGGTTGTAACGGAGCCATTCATCTGGTGAAACTATTTTCTGAAAATTGGTCTCTGTATTTTTGAGAGGAATTATGCCAAGGAGTTCATAAATATTTGTGATGGACAGCCTGATATACTTGAAAAATTTGTTGTCTTTCCTCAGAAATTTTCAAAATAGATTTTTTGACTCTCCGCATTCATCTTGTTTCAAGTTTATTTCATGACTTAGAATTAGGGTCAGTTTACTGAGTTCATGACGTACGATAGCAAGCGTAACGTCTTCATTTGATTCAGGTCAGTCCATGATTCCAAAACACAATGTTCCGTGTGAACAACATTGGATTACTGTTGTGGGTTGCTACTGTAGCATAGTAGGTTGCTGGAACTTGTGGTTATCACTCATACTTAGGCTGGTGTGGGTTGGTTTGGTCCGCAATAGTGTGCAGGTAAAGTTCTCAGCCGGATTGGGCCGGGGCGGGCGGCTAGCAGTGTGTGCCCTGCTTTAATCTCACACGATCAATTTGTTATTGAGATTGCATGCTCAATGATCAGGGTTATGTACGTATAGTAACACAAACCTATGTGGTTGAGGAAGTCCACTAAAACAACACACAGAAAAACATAAACTTGATACAAATGTTCATTGCCACATCAATAATTTTCTTTATTTGTGATTTCATAAAGTATTACAATGGAATAAAACATATTACAGTACATTGAGCTGTTAACATCAATTTTTCAAAACATTACAAAGGTAATAGGGTATTAAAGGTGTATCATGATCTAAACTTTATTTGTGGCAAAGGGTATGGGCACAGAAATGTTTTTTAGGATTTTGAACTTTGCAGTCATGACTATGGCCATTCATGCGTCTACACAGAGTTTCATTGGTAAAACAATTGATTGAGCACGTCAGTGATGACATTATAGTTAGTAAACTTGCATATAAATAACTTGATAGACAGCAAATATAAACCTCTGCATGTACTTATTTCTAAAACCATGTTAGCCAACTAGCTGAACATTAACATATTTTGTATTTTGTAACAAAATTTTAATTTTTAAACACATGAGCTGCCTGCGCCTGTTCACCATATTTTCCACGTAAATGTCAACTGTTGGTAACTGTTATTCTTCAACAAATATTAATTTGTTATGTTTAGAATGTTATTTTCAAATGTAATATCTTGATTAATCTAATATCTATATAGCCGCACGTGTAACTCACTCACTCACTGACTCACGTATACAAATTCTAACCCACTTCCAGATGAGCTAGAAACTTGAAATTTGGCACACTTGTAGCTTTTGCCGAGCAACCGACGGTAAAATTCCGAAAATTAAATTTTTTTAATTTTTAACCCTCCAAAAAAATCAAAATGGTGGACGGGAATTTTGAATTGTCTGCAGAGTTTTACTAACGGCTTAATAGTGGGCAAACCGTTGGTTGTAGAACAAATCTGACAGCATACTCCAGATTTGTAATTAAATTTCCTACAATTTTGGTCATGTAAAATTTTTTTGTATTTTTAATAATAACTACGCAAAAAATCGTTTAATTTTCACATTTCGTTCAAAAAATTTTTATTTTTGTTTTGTTTTTCGTATTTTACTGCATTATTACGATAATTTAAGAACTTAAACCCCTACACACTACTTAATTTTACTAATTTGTTATCAAAATTACTATTAAATTCGATTTTGCACTGTCCGTAACCTAGAAAAAAATCCAAAATGGCTGACGTGAAAACGTTTATCTTTTTGCAGAGTTGAGGTTTTTGTTTTACTGAAACATAAATTTTTAGTTTACTTAACACCAAATGATATATTTCAATTTGACAATAAAATTCTGCACACAAAGTGTCCTGTATGTTTTTGTGCTATATACAATAGTTGCCTCCGAAAAGTCGGTAAACTTGAGTTCTTTCGAAAACATGTGATTTTTTTGGAATAATTCCTCCCATTTAAGCATGATTTAAAGGAGCTAAAAACTTAAAACCCTACACATTATTTACGTTTAGAACTTTGTTATCAAACTGCTATAAACTTTAATTTTTAACTTTTTATAACATAGAAAAAATTCAAAACGGCTTACGTGAAATTGCTGTATTGTTTGCAGTGCAGAGTTGAAGTTTTTGTTTTACTGAAGCTGTAACATTAAGTTTAGATAGCATCTAATGACATTTTCAACCTAAAAATTAGATGCTGTAAAAAAAATGTAATATACATACAAAAATCTATGTACCACAAAAGGTATATACTATAGTTTCCTCGCAAAAAGTCAGTAAAAATTTTATGAAAACAATAGATTATTTTTGGAAGAGATCATCCTATTTAATCATAATAAAAGAAGCCAGAAACCTAAAACCCTACATACTATTTCCCCAAAATCATAATGGCTGACGAAAATACGCTTACCTATTTGCACAGTTGAGATTTTTGTTTGACAGAATCTGTAATAATTAGTTGGATAATACCTAATGAAATATTCAAACTAACAATTCAATTCTGTACGAAATGTGTCATAAACCTTTTGTGGTATATTCAATCGTTTCCTCACAAAAAGTTTATAAATTTGAATACGTGCTTCCGTTATCAACTTAGATAGTATCAATAAAAAAACTAAGGTAATTTCTTATGATCATCTTAGATAGAACCCCCCCCCCCCCCCAGATCATATTGGAAGCCCCCTGTGATCAACGGATAATCACCCGTTATCATCTAAAAATGGTGGACGGGAATTTTGAATTGGTGACAGCATACATCAGATTTGTAATTAAATTTCCTACAATTTTGTTAAGAAGTAATTTTTTGGTATTTCTGATATTAACTATGCAAAAAATCATCAAATTTCACTTTTCGTTAAAAAAATTCTATTTTTGTTAGGTTTTTCGTATTTTATTGCTGTATTACGATAATTTAAGAACCTAAAACCTGTACACACTAATAACTTAACTACTTTGTTACGAAAACTGCTATAAAATATGATTTGTAACTTTTCATAACCTAAAAAAAAAATCAAAAATGGTTGACTTGAAACGCCGACCTGTTTGCAGAGTTGAAGTTTTGTTTTACTAAAGCTGTAATATTTAGTTTTGGACAACATCTAATAGAATAATTAACTTATATAGTTAAATGCTTTATATATAATACATTTCTTCACAAAAAGTAGGTAAAGTTGAGTTTTGTCCAAAAATATGTTACTCACTTATTCACACGTATTCAAATTGTTGTATAAAAACTTTACGGACAGTTAAACTATATATAAAAACAGTTTGTATTTCATTTTTGTTGCCTTAAGGCCAAATCATAGTTTTACGCTGTATTTTCGGAATTTGTTTGTTAGTTTAGGCACCCTCCAGCGGCTGCGATAAAACGTTTTTAGAACAGATGGTAAAACCGGGCCCTTGGTCAATTGAAACTAGGTCGCTCCAGCCGTCTGCGAGAAACGTTTTTAGAACGGTTGGTAGAACGGCCCTCAGTCGATTGGAAACAAGTCCCACCGAGGTTATATAAGGATGACGCCGCTTTCCATGCCTCAGTCTGACACCCTACGGCCTCTACACGCTTGAATTACCTTCAGTACTGAACTGTTCAATTGTTTGGCTTTTCTGCCCTATCGAAAACTGAATCTTTTTCACTGCAGGGTGATACTAATCTTCTATCATCGCTATTTTTCAACATAAACTCTTGGTTTATTCTCACTTCTTTTCTTTAATTTAATACGTTTTTATTGTGATTAGTAATCAATCACAAATTTTCTTCTGATTGTTTTCGAGACTTTATATTATTTTTGTTTCCATTTCTTCCTCTCCATTTACTTTAATTGTAATTTTACATTTTAAACTCTCTACGATGGCTTGCTCATCAACAGATTTATTTTTGTGTTACCCGAGGGGTCCTTTCATCAGGGCAACAATGAACTCTTCACATGGAGTAGAGAAATTCTCAGTGTGTGGCTAATTCTGCTTGTGCCCTTGCATGGAAAAGTCTTGGTGGACATTTTTCGACAAATGCAATCGATGCAATCCTTATGAGTGGGTGATCACATTTACAAAACACTGCGTAGTGAGATTTTGTATTGGGGGATGGGGGGGTACTTGTTTCCAGAAGAATTTCCCCTCAGTCTTCAGGGTTTTTAATCAGTCACTTTCTCTGTTACAAAAAGCACTTAGAGCCTTTTTTCTCCAAAAAAAGTGATTAGCATGACACTGTTTCGTCACTTACTGAAAAATTACAAAAATTTTTTGGCGCAAATCAAAAAGAATCGATTCCTTTACGGGTCAAACAGTTTTTGTCTCCCTTTTGGAGGGGAAAATGAACTGCTGTACTGTTTTATCCACATCCAGTGAATGAAAAGCGCCATTTTTATTTTCCAAAAGAGGTAAATAATCTGGCCAGCCTTTTCGTGTGACAGCTACTTTTACGGCCAGTTTGATGTAGCGAATGCAGCTCTGGATGGGATTGCAAGACAGTTCACCATAACCAATGACGGGAAAAAAAATGCCACACAAGACCTTAAATTTTCCCCGAAGAACCGCGAATCGATGGCCCTCCAAACCAATTTTTATGAACCAAATCTAAAACACTAAGTAGACTCGGGGGGGAGGACTTAGGGGCGTGTTTAAGTTAAAATTGATGCCTGTGGAATTTTTTCACCCTTAAAAAGAAAAATTTTTCCTTCGACCAGGCCATTATTAGCAAAAGCCTGGCAGACCTAAAAAAAAGGGTTTAAATAAGGGGCGTCCCCTAGGCTTTATAAACTCGACAGGAACAGCTTAAGGGGTGCAAAAAAAAGATACATAAAAATAAACCTCAGATAAAAAAAGGTGCGGGCGTTACAGCCAGCATCTGAGATCAACCGGGGGGAAAAACTGTTTTCACGTTATAACGATCAGAAACCTGGAGCTTCCGCAGAGAGTAAAAGGGCTTCGATTGAAGAAACCCTCATTTTCCAACTGAGACACCTCGGAAGATTGGTGAACCAAGGCCCAATGGCGTACTAAAGAGACTACAATTTAAATGGGATTATTCATTATTAAACTCCCGAAAGTATGTTTTTGGGAAGATGAAATTTACAATGTTCGTTACTGTCTGCCACGGTTTTTTAAGAAAAGAAAGTCGAAAAAGTGTTGTGTGGTGGGGAAAAAATATAATATTCTTAAAATTTCCTCCTTTGGACGCAGTTTTTTAAATAATTCGATTTCTTTGAAGAGCCCAAACATAAACGACCTGTTTGCCTTTTGGTGCACTAGGGGGGGTCTGGGGGGGTACCGGTTTATCCTAGTGGACTCTCCCTTTAAAGTCGAAGAAGAATGTACCACAAAATTTACACTCTGTACGCCGTGGGGCAAAGGTTCGCGCCAAGGGGGTTTGGGGGCGAAGCCCCCCCAACGAGCAAAGCGAGTTACATTTATATATAAATGTACGTCTGCTCGGTACAACATCGTTATTTTTAACTGTAATAAATTATTGAATGTTCATGTGTTGTACCAATCGGTACTGTTACTTTTGACATTGATTTGGTTCCCAAAATTTTTTAAGAAAAGGAGTGGACGCTGATTGGTTTCCAGTTTTAAAAAAATTTCCCGCATATTTACCCCTCCACCCAGGTTCAATCACTTTCTGCAGTTGCTTCATTTTTTATCATACAACACCTAATTCTACAGTATTATTTGTTTCATTCGGGCGTGTTTGTAAATGAATTGTGTTAATAATAATTTAAGTTGTATATAGTATTGTTTATACTGCTATGTATATAATACATGGCTGTAAATAGGTGTAAATATGAATGATCAAATCAAATCAAATCAAAATCTTTATTTACTCACTCAAATATAAATCATAAGGTTACATAGATACATAGTTATATGAAGAAAATAAATACATCGATATATACAAAATAAATCTACATGTTTTATATGTGAGTACCTTCCACATAAGCCCAAGGCTTGTGCGTGGAAGGGAGTTCTTTAATTCAAAAATAAAAATAGAGAATAAAAAAAAAAGCTCAATCTTAAACAGTACAATGAACAATTAATACTATAACTAATGGACTACTCTTATTCAGGATTAAATAAAAAATTCAAACTGAATAAAATACACAATTTGATGAGTTATGGCAATTTAATAAAAATAAAAACTAAACAATTTTGGATGGTATTTAAAACAAGAAAATGTTGAATGCTTTTGATTAGGGTTATTATGAAAGAAAAAAAATGTATATATGTATATATAAAAAAGATAAACACAATGGAAAAAGGGAAAAAAAAAAAAAAAAGAACTATGCAGCAAAATGAAATCAAAGAGCAAAAGGCAGAAAGTCAGAGGGACGAAGGAAGTGCAAAGTTATGAAGCGGTCATCTATACTCAGAACTGATCAGGGCCTCAACCGATTCCTCCTCCAGGTCCACAAGCCAATTGGTTATCATTGTTTTATAAACATATAAGCTAACTTGTGGAAATTTAAGAGGGATCGGTAAATTTCTAAACAACAGGTGAGCAATGTAATGTGAACAAGTATAATTAACTGTTTTGAAAATTTTTGGAACTAAGGGGTTTAAGCTTACTGCATGCCGCGTTTCATAATGATGCAAGTTGACAGAAAAATTTAATAATTTCCGAGTACGAATAAAAAGCATAAGAGTACGAAAAAAATAGTTGTCTAATTGTTAGAACTTTTTTTTGTTTTAAATAATTCAATTGATGGAAACGATTTGCCTTTGCCAATGATGATTTTAAGTAAATATTTCTGGCTTTTATTGAGTTGTTCTATGTGAGTTCTGTAAGCTCCTCCCCCAGCATATGATGCCATATTGTAATACTGATTGAACGTGTGCATAATAACAAGACTTAATTGAATTAAAATCTAAAACTCCATGAAGTTGCTTGAAGGCAAAAATTAACTTTCTAATTTTTTTATTAATATAGGCAATATGAAGATCCCATTTTAACTTATTGTCATATATAACTCCAAGATATTTATATTGGCTGACTCTATCTACTTTATAACAGTCACAATTATAATTCATATAATTGCCACATGTGTGAACTCTAAGGTTAGCCCCATTGGTGGCTCGCGTCCCTTCCCTCAGTGCAATTGGTAAACATTTGGTTTTGGAGATATTCATTGTTAACTTATTTTGGTCAAACCAAGTTTTAATTAGACTCAAATCTTGAGTTGCACAATTAAAGGTCTCCAACCCATGATTTTTGTTCGACCAGAAAAGCAGTATCATCTGCAAAGAAAAATAATTTGGATGTGATATTAATTTTAGATAAATTATTAATATAAATAAGAAACAGAAGAGGTCCTAGGGTACTTACGTATATGTGATCAATTACGTATATGTGAAATAGTAAAAGAATTAATGGTATAGAATTTAGTGATGGTAGTATAAGTGAGTGTGTTTCCAAGTTAAGTTTTTCATACCACCTGTTAGTGACTTGGGTGGTACTGACTCAAAGGATAAAATTGATAATGCCATAATATTGATCGTACAATCATATTTTTACATTTGTAATTTGATTGAATTTCTTTTTATTAATACTGTACTTTATAGAAGTTTCAATCCTGCTGTTCGGTAATGCATATTTTGTAATTGCTTAGTAGTACACTCTAAATAAACAATGATTATTTAGTTAGTATTCTGTCGTTAGGCAACCTTATTCATATATACGCAGTTCATTAACCGCTGGATGTTTCCAGCATCCACTACATTGCCATTTTACTGAAACCTTACCTGAAAACGCTGTACTTACCGACCGGCCACACACGTCAATTTTAGAAACCACTTGGTGCCGTACCAATCGGGCAGCTAACGTTTTACTGTCCATTAGTCACAAAAAGCATATATAATTCATGTTTGTTCCTAGTAGGACCACAGGAAGGAAAGTCAACATTATTTTTATGATTTGGTTTCCTTTGTGCCCAAACTTTTGTTTGATTTTTTTGGAATGAGCTCTCTATCTTTTAAAAGACCAAGGTCACCCTCTGGCCAACTTTCCAAGCAAAAATCTTTTGCCTGAACGTGTTTCTACTTGAAATGTCAGCTTTTGTTATCCTTGCTAGTTTATGGCTCTTTTATTGTCTCTTGTTTGCAATAGTCATAAAATTCCACAAATTTTTGTAATAGTCTAGTTAGTTTCATTCTATTGATAGTAGATATATTTTTTAAACAGATATTTTACTTTGTATGTTAGTTATTTTTACCTGTAAATAGAACTCAAACAATTGTGTGTTGTTTTCTTTTACCAAACAACAATTATATTTTGAACATAAATATCCTTTTTTCTTTTAAATCGTTTTTCCCACTTTTTTTACAAAGTTAACATTTTTTCAATTATT